>OW203772.1:17713290-17780290 GCA_934045905.1 Leuctra nigra
AATGGCTAGGGACGGCCCTCTCGGGCGCTACGACTGTTTGAATTTGAGCTGCTCTAATGACTTATTTTTTTCATATTTATAACTTCATTTCTATAATAATTACATCTACATTTCACATGGATATATTGATTTAAGAATAAATATGTTTACAATTCCAAAGCAAAGTATTCATACCATTTTAAACGTTATTAGTAAAGTTTCTTTTATGAACTCGGCAGTCGGCCATCTTCGTGAATCAACTTGTTTCCGTTCTCCCTTCTTCATTTCAAACGCGGCGTTTGACGTTTGTTGATATTTTACACAGTGTCATGAGTGTGTACTTTACGTCCTTTTGAGTGATTTTGAATGTGATTTTAATTATTATCTGTGTCCGTGAATGCAGTGTTCACTGCTGAATAGTTTGTCTCAGTTCAAACCATTTAATGTGACACAAATCGTGAAATAATTACAGTTTTGTTGTGCCTCTTTTGTTTGGATTTTCATCACAGAGCCATACAACCCATTGAAGGTGAGTCTTCATCACAACTACATAAGTATCCAGGCATTAATCGTTGTTACTTTAGTTTTGTATGCTGGGGATACTAATAAACCAATAGGTAGTGTGACCAATGTTCAGTAACCATTAACCTCACATGTAAATTTTTGAAATGTAGCAATTTATGCAAAGTAAAATTTCCAACTAGGTAGTTTAGGTATTTATAAAATAAATAAAGTAGGTAAACAGTTTGCTTGGCGTGGTAGTCTATACATATCAGTGGTAGTAGTCAGTAGGAAACCCTACCTGTAGGTACCTAGTACGTACCTCCGCCTATTTTGGGAATATTTTCACCTCTACATTAACCAATAACCATCCCACATACCTACCAAGGTACCTACTGCAGTTTTAATAATGTTACTTGTTAAAGGTGAATCTACTCTGGAAGAAAATAGGCTATTAAGATATTGAACTCCAGAAACAAAGCGCGTATTCGTCCTGCGAGCGAACCAAGCTGTATCGTCAAACCGAGCCGAAACATTAAGAACCGAACCGAGCAGAGTGGTAAATATTTTCATTATTTTTAATTATTTAACTTTATCAAGGATTGTAGATATACATCAATTATTTTTGTTTATGTAGGTAGGTACCTTACAAGGCCAATAACAAACATTTTTGCTGTGATCCGAAAGTAAAAATTATGTTGCATGGAAATTACATTCTTGTCGGAGGTAGTAGATAGCTACATACATTGAATGGTGGTCCCGCTTCATTCAAATACGTAGTAAAAATTTTGAGATTGAATGTTGTCATCCAAAAAAATAAACCGCACCTTTTGAATTTCCTCTAACGCGCCGCGGCGGTGGTAAGAGAGCAGCCATTCCATGCGAATGCAGACATATGCCACATAATACATATGACTGCTGAATTATTAAATGTAAATAAATAAGCATGTTTTTATACTAGGAAAACGCTCAGTGTAACGCGTTGATGAGCGAGCACAGAACATGCAACATCCCCATAGTCACGATACACGACACTGCACAAGACGATTTTCTCTGCAAATTTTCAATCTCCATAATACTCTGGATGAATAACAGATCCATTGTGTCGTGAAGTCTTACCTACATACTTTCTCCAGAAATCTCTTGTGACATCCCATACTAAATTCGTAAAATTACAATTAATACTTGACTGATTGGGCTTACAATATGTAAAATTTAATATTAGTTGGTCTTGATCACCATGCATAATTTGAACTTTATGTGAACATTTTGATTGTCGACCAATCAGAAGATATTATTTAAACTTAAACCAATTAGAGGATTTTTCCTTCGTACTGCATCCGATTTTATGCGCTAGCTCAAAAATGCTCTCATTTTACTGTACATTGTGGATAGCTTGGCTGCTCTACAGGCCTTGCCTTGGAGCAGAAGCTTAAAGAAGGCAGGGATGACCATTTAGTATACATTTTTCAAGATTACGGAATAAAATGACCTTAAAATGACAAAACTTTTGAAAATAACGACAGATTAGACTGAAAATTGGCAAAAATACCTAAAATGTTGGTACCAATGACCACGCGAAGTTTTAAGTTGATCGGTCAATCTGTTCTAGTTTAAATGTCAAAAATCACATGAAAAATGGGTTTAAATTTGAACCAATAGGAGGTTTTGGCTGAAACTTTTTATGATTGGGTACAATGTTGGTTGCAATGTTTTTGCTAAATTTCAAATTGATCGAAGCAACCAATCAAAAGATAATTTTTTTAAAAATTGAACCAATCACGGGAGCCCGTTCAAAAACGATCCCAGGGACCGCATAGATTACGTTAGTATGTGTACAAAATTTCAGATCGATTGCTAGAGCGGTTTGACCTGGGCTGTGACCACAAAAAAAAAAAAAAAAAAAAAAAAAAAAAACACACAGAGAAAGTGCCATAAGAGTACCGTGGTGACGCTCGCTACGCTCGCTCAATTAAATTCATGGTATTTTCTTGCTGATTCCAAATATGTAATCAGTTTTTTTTTAAGTTTGAATAGTTATTTTGTTATCAGTAAAATTGTGGGACCGCATTTAAATTTAAATTTCGTGTCGAACCATGTAAATTACATAAAAAATTTAGAAGGCTGCACAATGATCCTAGAACTATTTTTATTTTGATGAATAAGATGCTGAACATAGCATCTTACACCCGTACACCCGTAACACGGAATGGCTGAGAGGAAATTAATTTGAGTTGCTAACTTTCACCTTACTTTTTGTAGGTTCTACAGATTCACCGTGAACTTGCCCTGCTCTTATTCTAGAGTCGATTTAATTGCCTACCTACTTCAATTAAAAAGTAAATTTACTTCTTGGCAAATTAGCGAGAATTCTGAAGATGCACAGGACTTGGGACTTCATCGAGTTAATGGATTAAATGTTACCTACCCTACAGATGTAATGATTCAGAACTCTCTGATGGTAAGCCACATTTTAGTATTTTATATGTGTAGTATTTCCTCTAACCTTACCTATAAATCACATTTATGCAATATAGAATGTGTAACATGTAAACTGAGGGAGGGCGGCCGCCCGAGGTCAACCGGTCATACAACCCCTCACGCGCTCGAGCAGGGGCTCGGGAGTGGTTGACCGGCGAGCGACGGAACTGGTTGTGTTGTGTGTTGTCAGAGAGAGAGACGTTTCTAGAAGCCGACGCAGGCAACTGATTTTTGTACAGAGAAAGAGTGTTGATGATTATTATTTGTCGGACTGTCTTACGACGACTTGTGCTGTGGGATTAAGAGTTATTAAAAGTGTTGTTCAAGTGTGATTGTGTTCAAGGTGTTTGTTTTACGAGCTTCGTGCTTCCTCGTACCCCAGAAGCACGTGGCGCCCATCCCCGTCCGCCAGCGTTCCCCCACCCACCCCATTCCACCGTTAAGAAGGGGCAAACGTTATAACTGGCGCCCGACGTGGGACCGAAATTTTGAAAATGGATTACACACGACTGACGCGTGACGAGATCGAGTATGAGTTGAAGATACGCGGACTAGGCGAGGGACTGACCACCGTTGCCGAAATGAAAACCGTCCTCGCCCAGGCCCTCAAGACCGAGAAGGAGGGGAAGAGCACCTGCCCGCAAGAAACCACTCTGGATCCGGAAGAGGAGCTTGAAACGTGCAAGATGAAAATAGCGGACCTGAATACAGCGATTACCAACTACAGCGGTTCGTCCAAGGCGGATTCGGAGTACAAACGAATAGAAACACGTTTGGGACACATCTTGCGCCGGCTCGGAAGGGTGAGTGCACTCATCGCGGACGTGTGTACAAGACGAACGGAGCTGATTCAGGAAGCAGCCAAGTGCGGGGACAAGCTTAAGGAAAAACTGCTTTCAGACCCGTTAGCTATATTGGCGGCCAATAAAACGTTGTCAGATGCCTTGGCTAAGTTAGCAACCGGCGAGACCAGTGCCAGGAAAAAGTATGTTCCAGCCAGAGACTGGGGAGTTACCTTTACGGGGGACGGCCGTGGGTTGAGTGTAAGCGCCTTCCTGGAACGCATAGAAGAATTATGTGAGTCCAGACTACGATCGAAGGAAGACTTACTAGTGGAAGCAATGGATTTATTCGACGGCTCAGCATTAGTATGGTACCGATCCATTAGGCGGCAGCTCGGCTCCTGGGAAGACCTCACGCAAAAACTACGAGAAGAGTTCCTATCACCCGACTATGACGAGGAGTTACTCGACGAAATTAAGAAGCGAACTCAAGGACCGGAGGAAACCATTGGAATCTACGTCGCCTTCATGAGGAACTACATGGCGCGGCTGCAGACACCTTTGGCCGAATCCGTCCAGCTAAGTATAATTCGGAAAAACTTAGACCCGTTTTATGTGGACAGGTTAAGTTTGCAGCAGATCGAGTCCGTGGCCGACCTTCTTAGCCTGGGACGGAAGCTGGAGTACAGCCGGCAACGGGTACGCAAATTTCAGCATCCCGTGCAGCAGAAGGATTCTATCGAACCTGACCTGGCCTACCATGGACGCCGAAGACTGCCAGATCGTCCAGGCCCGAACGTCGGTGCGGTACAGGAAGAGAATCTAGCGGACGTCTCCACAGCGACCTCGAGAGGCAGCAGAGGGCCATGTTGGAACTGTCAAGGTACCGACCACACCTATCGCGATTGTTTGGCAAAAAGGTCAGTGTTCTGTTATGGTTGTGGTGCAGCAAACGTTTTGAAGCCAAATTGTATCCCTTGCCGTGAACGTGCGGGAAAAGCAGCAGCGGGTCGAGTGTAGGGCGGACTCCTCCTGCAAAGCTGATATGTTCGCCTCCTAACGAAGAGTGGTGTGACTGGTTAGACGTGGTAGCCAATCATAGTCTTCGAGCCAAGCTGGACCATATCCTGGCATCGGCAGGGAATGATAGTCGGCCTAGCCTGAAGGTACACGTGTTGGGGATAGCAATGCAGGGTCTTCTGGATTCCGGAGCATCAAGAACGATTCTTGGTCGGGGCGGCTGGGAGAAGATCAAAGCACTTCATCCTCCTCTTCGGAAAATGGAAGCAGGTATGGTGCGCGTTGCTGATGGACGTTCTTGTCAAGTGTTAGGAGAGGCTGATCTGCCGATTGAATTAGATGGGAGAGTAAAAGTTTTACCAATTTTGGTAGTCCCATTACTGGAGCGTGCCTTATACTTAGGGATCGACTTTTGGAAGACAATGAGGTTTGTCCCCGATGTAGCGCAGGGTACCTGGACCTTTAGTGATAGTGGAGAAATACCCCGGGTAGCCGAGTGTACTCAAATCAAGGACAGACTCTCACCCAAGGAAAGAATTCAGTTGGAGAAGATGGTGACAGATTTGATGGCTCTCCCACAGGATAAGCTAGGGGTAACAGGTTTAGTGCATCATAAGATCGATACAGGAGATGCGGCTCCCATCAAACAACGGTACTACCCTTATTCACCGGTCATACAGAAGCAGATTAATAAGGAACTCGACGAAATGTTAAGGGACGGAGTAGTCGAACCTTCAACCAGTGCATGGAGTTCACCTATTATGCTAGTAGAGAAACCAGATTCCAAGGCCTTTAGGGTATGCA
This sequence comes from Leuctra nigra, assembly GCA_934045905.1. Classification (NCBI taxonomy): domain Eukaryota; kingdom Metazoa; phylum Arthropoda; class Insecta; order Plecoptera; family Leuctridae; genus Leuctra; species Leuctra nigra. Next base: position 17,718,858 of record OW203772.1, read on the forward strand.
TAGACTTCAGAAGAGTGAATGCAGTGACCAAACGTGACGCATATCCTTTGCCGTACGTGTCAGCTATCTTGGACCGGTTAAGGAATGCAACGTACATGTCCTCCCTAGACCTGAAAACGGCGTATTGGCAAGTGCCCCTGGAAGAAGAGAGCAAGGAAAAGACGGCATTTGCAGTGGCGGGCCGGGGTCTTTTCCAATTCCGGCGGATGCCCTTCGGGTTGCATAATTCTCCAGCAACGTGGCAACGTTTAATAGACCGAGTATTAGGCCCAGAACTAGATCCCCACGTATTTGTGTATCTAGATGACGTGATAATTGTTACTCCTACTTTTGAAGCACACTTCGAGGTTCTACAGAAGGTGTTGCAGAAGTTGAAGGCGGCGGGCCTGACATTAAATAAGGACAAATGTCAATTTGGCCGTTCAGAGTTGAAGTACCTTGGGTACATGGTTGATGAGGGGGGTTTACGCGTGAACACTGAAAAGGTTACGGCGATGATTAACTACCCGACGCCCAAGAATGTTACTGAAGTTAGACGTTTCATTGGACTGGCAAGTTGGTACCGACGTTTCGTACCAGATTTCGCCACGAAAATGGTACCACTGAATGAGTTGACTAAAGGGGTGCGAAAGGGCCAAAGAAATCCGCCCTGGAAGTGGGAGGAAAAGCATGATCTCGCTTTTCGACAAATCAAGAGCCATTTAGTAGAAGCTCCCCTCCTCACCTGTCCCGACTTCAACCGGCCATTTCTGATACAAACTGACGCTTCAGAAGTGGGTCTGGGAGCAGTTATCTCACAAGAGTTTGAAGATGGAGAAAAGGTCATTGCGTATGCCAGCCGGTCATTGACAAAGAGTGAACGGGTCTACACCACCACGGAATTGGAGTGCTTAGCGGTGGTCTGGGCAGTGGAGAAATTTAGACCGTATGTGGAAGGCTCTCCATTCACAGTCATCACGGACCATCATTCCTTAATCTGGCTACATAACCTCAAAGACCCGAGAGGACGGCTCGCTCGTTGGGCGATTAGGCTGCAACAGTACTCGTTCGAAATTCTGCATAGACCCGGGAGGAACCATGCTGTACCGGATGCCTTGTCGAGATCCGTGGGACTTCTGGAGTCTATTGAAATCACCAAGGACGACCATGATGACTGGTATACGGCCCAACTCAAGAAAGTAAGGGATTATCCTCAAAATTATCCGAACTGGAAGGCTGAAGATGATAAGTTGTGGAAGCGTTTACTACGAAGAAAAAAACAGTTCCTACTAACTCCAGAAGACGAAGGCTGGAGGATGGTAGTTCCGAGATCACTGCGGAAAAGTCTTCTAGTAGAATACCATGATCAGCCGACAGCCGGGCATCTGGGAACCTTTAAGACTATCAAGAGGATATCCGAAACGTACTACTGGCCAGGCATGGCCGCCGACATCAGTCGTTATGTCCAGAAGTGCAAGGTCTGCCAATCCCTCAAGCCTGTGCAACAACTACCAGCGGGGTTGATGGGAAGCCAACGGGAAGTCACCAATCCTTGGCAAATGATCTCCACAGATTTGATGGGCCCTTTCCCGGTTTCCTCTAAACAAAACCGGTTCCTGTTAGTGATTGCCGACTGTTTCACCAAATATACCTTACTCTTCCCGTTACGAACTGCAACTGCAGAGAAGATAGCCCAAATCATGGAGCATGAAGTGTTTCTCGTGTATGGAGCTCCCCAATATGTGATCTGCGACAACGGAACTCAGTACACCAGTAAACAGTTTGTGGATAAAGTTACCGGCTATGGGGGGAAAATCCTTTACAACCCAAATTACCACCCGCAAGCGAACCCGACAGAGAGAATCAATCGCGTCCTGAAGACGATGATAGCGTCGTACGTGAAGGATAACCATCGGAGTTGGGACAAGAATTTACCACAGTTGAGGCACGCCATCTGTACGGCGACACACGAAGCGACGGGTTTCACACCCGCTTTTCTCAACTTTGGCCGAGAACTCTTCTTGTCCGGGACGTCGTACCGCAAGTTGGAAGAAGATGGTTACGCTCCGAGGATGGGTCCACGTGAACCTCGGGCCAAGCTATTAAAGGAACTTCCCGCACTCTACGCCGAGGTTACTGATAGACTCCAAAGAGCCCACGAGAAGAACAGCCGGATCTACAACCTCCGTCGCCGTCCACTGCAATTTCAACCAGGAGATGTTGTTTGGAGAAAGACTTTTCCCCAATCAGATGCCGCGCGCTACTTCACGGCGAAGTTAGCACCGAAGTATACGCGGTGCTTCATCCACAAGCGGGTGTCCAACCTAGTCTACGAGCTGCGGGAGGAAGATGGGCGAGTACTTCCAACCAGGTGGCACGTACAAGATCTCAAGCCGGATGCGACGCCCGAAGCAGAAGATAATTTATAAAATAAATTCTTAAAAGAGGAAAAGGTGGAGTTTGTAACATGTAAACTGAGGGAGGGCGGCCGCCCGAGGTCAACCGGTCATACAACCCCTCACGCGCTCGAGCAGGGGCTCGGGAGTGGTTGACCGGCGAGCGACGGAACTGGTTGTGTTGTGTGTTGTCAGAGAGAGAGACGTTTCTAGAAGCCGACGCAGGCAACTGATTTTTGTACAGAGAAAGAGTGTTGATGATTATTATTTGTCGGACTGTCTTACGACGACTTGTGCTGTGGGATTAAGAGTTATTAAAAGTGTTGTTCAAGTGTGATTGTGTTCAAGGTGTTTGTTTTACGAGCTTCGTGCTTCCTCGTACCCCAGAAGCACGTGGCGCCCATCCCCGTCCGCCAGCGTTCCCCCACCCACCCCATTCCACCGTTAAGAAGGGGCAAACGTTATATGTTTTTTACACGAACTATACTTTTTTTCTTCTACAATCTTTTGTTTTGTTTGGGATTTTTATGTATTATTTTTATAACTTTCCGATTTTCATGGTTTTATGATTTTCTGTTTATATTTGACAATTTCTTGATTTTCCATTTAACACGATTTATCACCTTTCCAAAATTTAAATTTGTTAAAGCATGGTTAAAGGAACCTACACTGATTTTGTAAGTTCATCACAACTCAAATCTTCCAGGAATCTGAGAAAACAAGAAACCCCTCCGTATATTGATCTTGACTGTGTTTCAGTACTCTTTATGGGCCTGGCTAACTATGCTGGCCCGATGTTGGGTCAAAGTATGGGGCCTCCTGCTCAACCCCCTGCTCTGGCCCCTGGAACCTGCCCCAGCTGTTCGGTGCCGCAATTCCCTGTGTGCGGTCTGAACGCAGCCAATGACAACTTCCAGACCTTCCCAAGTCTCTGCTACATGCAACTGAACAACTGCAACCGAGTCAGCTACGGTAAGAGAACTGAAGAACAGAAGAAATACTAGGAAAACGCTCTCTGTACCGCGTTGATAAGCGAGTCTTCGTATTGTATGCGATTTGATATGCGTTTGTAAGTCTCTGCTCTACAGGCCTTGGACCTGAAGAATCAAGATTGGGCTTCCACGCTGCCATTTTCTCTCACTACGGAGTGCTAGCTACAATTGTCCTTTTTTCCTACCACGCATGTCTCAGTATAAACTTCTAGTATTTGAAATATAATGCCAAACTGTTGTGTTCGGAGTGAAGGTAATTGTTTTAAAATGTAACATACTACTAAAATGTATAGAAATAGTTTCAATTACCTACTTTTTATACTAGAAGATCACTTTATGTTAAACAACTTCTTTTGTTTTCAATTCAGAAAAATCTAGCAAATGTCAACAACATTTGATCTGTTGCCATAGCAACGGGGAACAATCGCACCTAGCTCCCTCTATTCTAAGCTTGAAGTGTGAGCCCCATTGGTATTCATTTGCAAATATTTCAAGATTATAGAACAAAATGTCCTTAAATGTCAATAATCTTTGAAGATAACAACAGATTAGTCTGAAAATTGTCAAAAATAACAAAAATATTAGTCCCAATGACCATGCAAAGTTTTAAGTTGATCGGTCAAACGGTTCCAGTTAGAAATGTTAAAAATGACAAGATAGATGGTTTTAAATTTTAACCAATCATTGTAATCATTGTAATCGTCATCGTCATCGTCATCGTCATCGTCATAATGTCAACGTCGTCATCGTTATCATAATTCCGTCATTGGATAAGTTATCAGAAAAACTAAATTTTTTAAGTTAACAGGATATCTGAGATAAGAACATTCTAATAATTACTAAGTATATTTGTTTCAGCTTTCAGTTTGCAGCACTATGGCGCCTGCAAAACTCCGCCTACAGCTTGTACTTGTCCAGCGCCAGTGAAATGTCCGCCGACACAGTTCTGTCCAGTGGCACCCACTTGTCCGCCGCCCGTCACATGTCCGCCGCCCCCCACATGCCCGCCCCCACCCACATGTCCAGCGTGCCCTGTGTGTCCGAATACAGTCCCAGGTAAGTGTAGTGGACCTCAATCTTGTGCATTTCAATGGGGGACAGTCAATGCTTCAAATTTTAACCGATTTATTTTGGTGTGAAAATGATTTGCTACGGTTCGAAAATTTACATAACTATAGATAAAATTCTTTAAACTTTACCCAAACTTTATTCTAGTAGAAAAAACCTTCCTGAACCTTGTGCTTTCACACTTTTTCATTTTGGTGTAAAATTTAACTTTTTATTGGATTTTTTGAGCGAGCGAAGCGAGCGACTCCATTTGGCTCTTTTAGCACGGACCTCTGTTTTTTTTTTTTTTTTTTTTTGTATGCTAAAGGAAGCAATAGAAGTCGCACCGTTTCACCGATCGACCTGAAATTTTGCACACATGTAAAGACAACCTTCTCTGTTTGCAGACCCAATTTTTTTTTGAAATCCATCCATTGGTTCATTGTTAAAATAAGTATCTCCTGATAGCCTAAAAAATGAAAATGGTCTTCGAGAAATGTGATCAAACTCATATTTAGCATGGTCAGTAAGACCAACAATGTCACTTATTTTACCAATTTTCAGCCGAATCTGTCAAGAAAGTATGCACTTATTGACATTTTTAATAGCTGTCAGAAATGAAACATTGAAAATGAATGTCTTTCCAATGCAACTGAATCTGATTTGCTTTAGGTACAAGAGTGTTTTGATGGTATGTACACTTTTTTAGTGAAAAGCAGATATTTTTATGTGTATTGAGTTGATCAAATTTGAATAATTCAATTTGGATCATAGTTTCCAACAAATCATTTCGAGTTTTTAAGGACCTTGATTGTCTTTTCGTCAATTCGTAGTTCTGATGGCCGTGCCTCCCGTGTTTCTACTTGGCTGATTTTGCATCCAGGAGGGATTAGAAACATAAGCTCACATTTCAATAATATCATTGAGTGGCGTTTGTTCTCTTCTAGCGTTCACACATCATTCCAAATCTCTCCTGCATTGTGCTTCTTTTCGTTGATAATTTTGGCAATTTGGTGTACTTTGTGAAGGTATTAGTAAAATTGAATCGCTTTTAAAGCATAGATATTAGGTATCTACAGTTTTTGTCCAGGGGATTGATTATTTCAAATTATTTTCTTCTTGGAAACGTTGGATTTATTCCGTTTCTGAGCTTCTGTCTAGCCTGACATTTCCTTGAAGGTTAGGTATATCTCGGATTACACATTAATGGTGGTCATACAATGACACATTGTTTTATATTGATTCAGTGGATCGTAGTTTGCTTTCAGTTTGACTTAAAATAATGTTTTCTGTGTGTTAACGAACGCATATTCGGTTAATGTTTGCGCACGTGTCGTGCTCGCTCATTCAACGCGTTACACAGAGCGTTTTCCTAGTTATAAATCAAGGGGGTAGCGTAACATGGTTATTTTTTTCCATAGAGTTTGCGTAGAATTTTTGAGATGTTCTTCAGCAAGAACATCAATTTGTAGTTGCAAAACTCAAAAAAATTACATGTCCAAAATTGTCCTTTGAATGCAAAATTACCATCTGCCACCAACCGTATGTTATGTTCACCCATAGAACCGGCTCCTACCGCCAAGACCGCCGCCGGCTATCAGTACATCGCCGGCCTCGGGAACTACAAATTCCACCCCAACGCCGTGCAGTGGCCGACCGCTGCTGAGATATGCTTCCAAGAGGGCGCTCATCTTGTGATATTGAACCCTATATGTCATGTTCCCCCACAGAACCGGCTCCTACCGCCAAGACCGCCGCCGGCTATCAGTACATCGCCGGCCTCGGGAACTACAAATTCCACCCCAACGCCGTGCAGTGGCCGACCGCTGCTGAGATATGCTTCCAAGAGGGCGCTCATCTTGTGATATTGAACCCTATATGTCATGTTCCCCCACAGAACCGGCTCCTACCGCCAAGACCGCCGCCGGCTATCAGTACATCGCCGGCCTCGGGAACTACAAATTCCCCCCAACGCCGTGCAGTGGCCGACCGCTGCTGAGATATGCTTCCAAGAGGGCGCTCATCTTGTGATATTGGACTCGGAAGCTGAGGACGCCGCTGTACTGGCGATCTACAAAGCAAACATCGACCAACGATGTTGATGTTGGATCGACCAACGTGAATTTCCTTTGGATTGGTCTTCAGGAATCTCACGGTGGGAGGTGAGAAGTTTTCGTTTGTGTGTGTGTGTGGGGGGGGGGGGGGACCTTGACATTTGACACTGATGCTTTCGTTGATGTTGATGTTGATGGACGCACTTTTATACCATGGCTTTATAAAGATATGTTTGTATAGTGTCACAACAAACTTAGGAATTTTGTACTTGCATATTTTTCTTCGTGCATTATCTATATGTCTGTCTGTCTGTCTGTCTGTCTGTCTGTCTGTCTGTCTGTCTGTCTGTCTGTCTGTCTTCTTTCATTACAGGTCAAACGACACCGGCTAAGCCTCATACATCAATTTTCCGATGAAACCATATGGACCGATCTTGTGAAAAATTATTAGGTCATCAATCACTAATCACTATCAGGATAGTAATGATGATTTTTGAAATAAATTGGCCTTATACGTTTCTTCATTTGACCTGTAAAGGGAAAAGAAGACAAATAGAACAGGGATTCGAGCCATATTATTCAAGTGGAAGCTTTCTCAAGCGCGAGCGATTTTGTTGCTTGTTGCAGGCACTTTTTTATTTTAGATAGGAGACTAAATGAGTTGACGAAATGAGTTGAAAGGATCTGAAATGATAATTTGAAGTGAAATCAAAATAAATGATAGGGTTATGACTTTCTACGTTTTTTTAATTTTTTTGCTTCATTGATATAGTAATAATTATTTGATTTTTGGTGAAAAATTGTTCATTTTCTTGTCTCACTGGGTGCCGAATATAATTTAATACAAAAAATGTGCCAAGTGATAACCCTAAGATTGTCTTTTATCTAATCATGATTAAAATTTGAGTTCAATTGGTTAACGGGTTTGGTCTCCAATCATATCGGAGATTTCATAGTTTTGCGCGGTTTTGTTGAATAACCGGCGCCTTATTAACAAGGCACGAAGAAAAAATTAGAAAGTGCTATACTAATATACAATCAGACTGATCATGTGAACATCCTATCAAAGTAACACCCACTTATGAAACAATTTTTCTCTCTCAATTTGCTAAATGAGCGTGTTATTTTCTCTACAGGAGTCCCACTGCAATGCATGGGATTCCAACGCTGGTACGGTGCGGAACCAAACGACTACGGTGTAGACGACTTCATGTGGATACATTCTTCCGATGGTGTACTTGGTGACGTCAGACATGCAAACAATAACACTCACGCATTCATCTGTGAGATGTAGTCTTCAATTGTGATCACTAGGGCTAGGATGTTTAGGACATATCCTTTTTCAGTTTTTTGTTCAGACACGTCTAAAATGATGTATAAATATGTTTCATGTGTTCCCGATTTCAAAAATATGTGTTTCATTTTGCCTGAAAATGCCCTTTTCTCAATTTTTGATTAATTCAGTACTTTTCTTGCTATTTTAAGGTCATGTTGTCCTTTTTTAAATTATTGAGGAAAATAATATGAAATGTTTCTTGCATTCAACCAACTTTATGAATATTGGTCTAGACCGCAATTAATAAAATTTCCATCCACCATTTGGTACATTGACATATTCACACACTAATTTATTACTCTAAGTCCACTCCTAAACCGATAAATTGAATAATATGTAGACGAATATTACATAATTGATTACATACCATAAAATTTCATTGGTCCTTTTTCGGGATTTTGTGGTCCTTTTTTAATAGTTTTAAGGTATTATTTGCCTACCTTTTTGGACGTTTCACAGGTCCTAAACATCCTAGCCCTTGTGATCACATTCACCTGCCCTTTTGGTTGGCGTGCTTTTACGAGATCTTTGTCACATTGATTGATATTCGTTTTATTATTCTACTCTTATTTACTGTCATACTCATGGGTTCAGTACCATCGCTGGGGGGGGGGGGGGGGGGGAGGGGGGGGGGGCGATATGCACCACAATTCGGTCCAGCCAGAAGAAAATATGTTTGAGATGCAATTGAGTATAATTCAGATTTTTTCAATTACATTTGATAGTGAACAATGAGTTTATTTAATGATTTCGATTACTTACAAGCAATGAAAACACATATTTATTTTCATTGGTCAATTATTTCTAAATTCCAAAAATTTGATTTGTATTTGTATTTGTATTTATTGCTGTAAGTTCACAATTCACATTGTATTTACAAAGTCAAAAACATAATGCACATTTACATTTGGTATGTAGCTACATTTAAGACTCACATGCATGTCAGATATTTAAGGACATTTGACATTTAAAAGATTAAATGTAATGAAGATAATAATAATGAAGTTACTGATCTAAAAACTCATGCACACTATAAAACCCTTTCCCTATTAGGTACTCCTTCAAAATTATTTTATAATGTGACCGGTCGTCAATTTCAATGATATTAGCAGGTAATTTATTAAAAATTCTTCTTCCAGTTTGTATTGCGCCCTTTGCTGACGTTTGTAGTCGACAGTATTGCTGGGAGATAAGACTATAGCTCCTCTCGTATAATGTTCGTGCTCTTGATTTAGAAAATACTCTGGATTGTCTTTAACAAACATGCTTATTGTCAGGATATAGAGGCAGGAAAGTAAGTAATTTAAGATCTTTAAATAATTGTCTACAAGATGTTATGTGATGCAGCGGAGGACTAAACATTAACCGGACGATTTTCTTTTGTGCTTTAAAAACTTTGTCACTATCAGTCGCAGAGCCCCAGAATATTAGCCATACAGTAGCAGCGACTGGACTTGTGCATGGTAAACCATCCTCACTGTATCATTACTACATTGACTAGCAGGTGTCCTGATGGCAAACCCTGCTCCTGCAATCTTGCTCGAGAACTTGGTGCTAGGTTGCGCGTTTGGGAACGATACTGATTGATCTGTGCCCATGGCACATAGTGATTAGATGATTGCACACTAGTACCAGCAACCTATAGTACCTCACATAGGAAGTGTTTTTATTTATTCATTTAATTTAATTGCATCATTGGCAAGTATACGAAATGGTGTTGAAATATCATGTGATGTTGAATAATCGTCCACAAACTGATTACTTAACCTTTTGTCTTATTATAGCGATAATATATTTTTGGTTGTAGCTTATCTTATTCCACAATGTATGTAACTCATTATTTTTATCACAAACATTCAAAAATAATTAAAATAAAATATAAAACAACGTATTTTTGTATAAATACTCCTTGTGCCCTATACAAGTATTTTATTTATATTTGATATTTGTTATTCCTACATTCATTGTGATATCAAGCATGTCAATATTAAAATCTTCTTGAACAAACAAACTGTTGGCATTACCTATAGAAATAAACTACTACAGGATGAACCCTATCAAGAAGATTTTAATTATTCTAATCCTAAATCTTTCAAAACATGTCAATATTGTTTCTCAAAAAATTAAAAAATTCAGGTATACAATTAAAATGTCATTAGGTATGTTCTTAATTCATCAAAACTCCCGATTACATCTATAGAGAAAAAAAAATCTACTTTTATCGGCTCTTTTGGGAAGAATATCAGAATTGTTATTCTTTTGTGTCTGTTTGTTTCTTATTCTCTGTCCTTTCCGCGAAATAGGTCATCTTATTTCCCCGATCAATCTGAAATTTTGGAATTTAAGTTTCCCAAATTTAAGTTTTTGGAAATTTAAAATTAAAAAATTAAATTTAAGTTTACCCTATGGTATGCAGACCTAAATACAAACTCCTCCGATTCGTTAAAATTTAAAAAATGCGTCTGCAAGACTGAACCAACTCTCAATTACCCGGCATAAAGCGTCACAGTTCCTACTGGAAATCCTTGTGATTTCATGATTTCTTCTCCTCGAGATGCTACTGGTCCGTGCCCAACTTGCCCAAGATGTCTTCATCAATTTCTTTCTCTTTACAAACTTTGCAATCGGGACATGACTCAATACAGACACGTCAAATTTTGGGATGGAAGAAAAATTCCAAGTGAGTAGAACCTAAATCTGGAACCCATTTCTACTAGAAAAAACGTTCCGTGTAACACGTTGATGAGCGAGCACCGAAACGCGCGACATCGCCAATCGAGCCCAATCCATTAAATCAAAGATACATTATTACCAATTTTCCTTGTATCTTGCCATAACACTCTGGAACAATTGAATAACAGTAACGGATCAATGTACCATGATTTTGATACTTTTCCATCAATCTCTTTGGACAGATATTCAAAACACTTAAAAACGCAATAAGTCTGTAAATTCTTGGCCGATTGGGCTGGACATATTGTGTAAAAAATGATAGGTGTGCATTGTATATTAACAATAGTACATATTGTATACATAATTGTATACAATATGCACAATTTATTGTATACAATAAATTAATACACTCGAACAAATTTGAACTCCCTACCAACCCGGCACCAAATTGTTATATACAAACTAGATCAAGAACAAAGAACAATCTATATCAACCGAGGGTAAACAAAGGCATTACGCAAAGAAACCTAACTTACCTAGCTAGCAAGTTATATAACCTTCTTCCTTGTGATATACGAAGCATCCAATCGGACAAAATATACGTATTTAAAACCAAGCGATGGCTCAAAGATTGCCCTATTGACACAATAAACGCTACCATAAATTGCAAGTAATAAACCACAGTTTAATAAAATAAAAGCTCATTAATTGATCTTCTCACCAACGTTCTAGGTGTAATCTTTGTATCTAGTAGATCTACATATAACACGTCCTTGTTGTGGTATCAACTAATGTACCTAGGTATCATCAGAGGTTTTTATTTTATATTTATTATTTTGTATTTATTTTATTTTAATTTTAGAAATAGTTAATAACGGACAATTATTAATATTTAGTATTCAGTAATACTGCAACATGCATATTATATTCAGTATCTTGTATTCCATATATAATGTACCTAGTGGATGTATTATGACTATGATTAGAAACATGACGATATAACATGGTATAATGTTCTGTACAATATTGTTCACGGTATAACATGGTATGACATAGCATCAAGTTGAGTATCAACAAATATTCTTTTTTAAATTTTCATTTTACTGATTAATAACTGACAATGTATATTTAGTATTAGTATTTAGTATTTAGTAATCGTTCAGCTATATAATACATTCCGTATAATAATGTCTCTGGTATATTATATAAATCCATGTAAAATGTCCATGTGTTATCCATGTAAAATATGCCCCGACACAAGTCTTCGTGACTTATTGGGGTATATATCAAACAAATATGTAAACACTGTGTGAACACACTCTCTGTACCATTTTGAAAAATAAAAATAAATCAAATTAAAACAAATCAAATCAAATTATTGTATTGCAATTATGATCCATTCAATCAACATAAAAGAAAATGTATTTCATTGAAACTGAGCCACCTATAATTTTTGTTCAAAGCAACCCAGAATGCAGTGGAATTTATATTTTGAAAACATCATTTCTGATAGTTTTAAAACTTTAAAAATGTCTACTAGTGCATGACTTACTTATCTACTGATTGGGCTGAAAATTTGTAAAATAATTTGAAATGGCAATCATAATGGCCATGCAAAATTTGAACTTGATCTGACCGTTTTGATTTTCGACCAATCAGAAGATATGTTTTTAATTGAACCAATTAGAGGGCAGTGCTCAAAAACAATCCCAAACTAATTTAGAATGATATTAGTAAATATGTGTGCAAAATTTCAGCTCGATCGGAAAAACGATGTGTGTGTACCTTGAGATCAGTGAGCCAGCATTGTCGGGAAACAAAAACCCACACAAAAAAACAGAGAAAGAAAGTTTTCAATTTATGTAGGTAATATAATTTTTAAAATAGCTCACGTTGGTATTGTTTTGAACTCTTTCTCTGATAGTATGTCCAAATTAGCACAATTTAATTTTGCAAGGGCCCTTTCATCTCTATAGTTACGCTTTTGTGCAGGGAGGGAATTGTTGGGGGGGGGGGGGGGGGGGAATTCCCCCCCCCCCCTCTGGTTTTCTTATCCCCGGCTCTGTTTCCCAATAAAGTATCCCAGGGGGGATAGAGTTCCCCCCCCCCCCTCTGTAAAATGGTTGACTTTTAAGCGACAAAACAATAGATACCTACCTACTTTTTTCTGAAATAAATCTAAAATTATAAAAATAAATTGTCACACAAAACAACTGTCAAATTGCCTTAGTAGCAAATAAGCTGTATTTGATAAGATTTATTAATTCCAAGATTTATTTTGCTTGTCCACCACTTCTGGTTTCCCTTTTAAATTAAAAGCAAATCCTCTTTAATAATGCCATTTGTCGTGATGACATCACGACAAATGGCAAAAAATAGTGTACAAATCGCTTAGAAATGCACCAAATCTAATCTTGAAATTCAAATTTTCCCGGGGCTATGCGCCCCGGACCCGCATGGTACTGGGGGGCCCTCCCCCCAGACCCCCCATTGTGTTCGTGGGCAATCGTATTTTTCGCCTTTGCTAACATACTCGGAATTTTATTTTTTCCTATCACCCCCTCTGAAAATTGAACAATTCGCACCCTGCTTTTGTGGTACAGGGTCAACTCCAAGAGAAAGGGTCACCCTTGCAGTTAGATGCATGACTGGTGTAGCAGCATTGACCTCCTGTATCTAGGCAACAAAACTAACGCAGCTGTACTGCGGTGTGAGTACAGGGTGTACCTTTCACTTGCAAGAGAGTACCTACTGTAGGTATTACGCAACACATTTTCCAGCTGGTGTAGTACGTGTATTACATCTAGCAGGCACCGGTTGAAAACAAAAAAGCTGTGAATAAATAAATACAGTACGAAATACTTACAAATGAAAACTGGAACCGTTCCGCGTACATCTTCAAAGTATTGTTGTAGACGTATTTATTTAGCACAACCGGTTGTTTCAACTCAAAGTAAACGGGCCGGTATTACCAAAGTTAATCTGAGCCGGATTAACTAAATATTGGACTAAATTGGCAGCACGGCCAATCAGATACCTCAAAATGATTGAAACAGTTGAATTTAATCCAAAAGTTAGTTAATCCAGCAAATTTAACTTTGGTAATACCGGGGCTAAATCATTTGATACCTACCTCTTTGTGTTGAATTATTGTTTAAAATTATTGTTTAGTGTTTAGTGCATTTTATTATGCATTTGTATAAATGTTAACAAATAGATTTCCTGACTTTATTTACTTGATTTCAAGAAATAAATATTAAGCGCAGCCTGGCAACACTGTTAATATGATAGCCAGCCTCACACCAGTCAACACATCTGACAGTGACAGCTGATGTTTTCGTCGGTGTTTTTGTTGACAGATCGATTTTATTGTCTGTTTTAGTTTATAAATATTTCCTTCACGCTATAATGATAATGGAAAAAGCAGGATTAACTACATTTTATCTTATTTTTAATATTATTAATTCAATTTTAATCATACTACTTAATAAATGGGTGTATGTTCATGTTGGTTTTCCAAACATAACCTTAACATGTCTCCACTTCATTACAACATTCCTTGGTCTATTTGTTTGCGAGAAATGTAATATTTTTCAAGTAAAATCAGTGCCGATCAAGGATATACTTCCATTAGCGTTTTCCTTCTGTGGTTTCGTTGTTTTTTCAAATTTAAGCCTGCAAAACAACACCGTCGGTACTTTTCAAATCGCAAAAGTGTTGACGACCCCATGCGTGATTTTTATACAAATGCTCTATTACAACAAGACTTTCTCAACGCCAGTCAAACTGACATTGGTAAGCTATCACATGTTTTATTTTTATTTTACTTAAATGGTTTAAATTTGATCTCAATATTATTCCATGTGTAAATTATTTTTCAGATTCCAATTATTCTCGGAGTTGTAATTAACTTCTACTTCGACATTCGATTCAACTATCTTGGATTTTTCTGTGCTGTGTTTGGAATTTTGGTTACTTCTATTTACCAAGTGGTAAGTGATTGATATATAATGAACTTACTAGGTATGGATTTTCAATGTTGAAAGTAATTAGGTAGTATGGTGCAAGAAGTCGTGGTCACCTACTATTTTGTTGGTTTTTATATTAAAGGTGTCATACCAAATATTGTGCGTAGGTTTCACTGTCAGTAAAATTTTTAAAATTTTGCTCTCCTTGAACTTTTAGGTGTTCAACGAATTCCTTCAGTTTACCATTTAAACCTACATACCTACCTACTTAAACTTTCAAAAGCAATTTTTTTATTTATTTTTGTGCTCATCTGTTTGTTTTCAACATTGACCCATAGTTTATTTCAATTAGGTAGGTATCTAGTTCATTTAATATTTCTATGATTTAATGATCGTTTACAAAACAAGGCAAATGTGAGATTAGCGTAAGCCCCCTCCCCCCCCCCCCCCCCCCCCCCCCTCAAAAGGAAATAATTCCACACTGTCTATTTCAATAGTGCTCCTTTCTCTTAAAATCACTGATCGACGCTGTAATCACAGAAACTTCCGAAAATAAGATGTCTAACTCGCGAGAATGAAGATGTTAGCCGCCCCGCAGGGCTTTTTTTTAGAATTTATACCTGTTGTTCCGATTAGGTTCAAATTTGGCATGACGTGATCAAGACCAACATAATCTAAAATTTTACACATTGTAAGCCCATTCAGTTAAGTATTAACTGTCATTTTACGAGTTTAGTAGGTATGTATAGTAATGTTACACTTTTTGATTCCATGCGGGGCGAGGAAATAGCGCCTTTTTCTATCTAAATCATTGTAATATATTTCAAGTTAGGAACCCTACCTCTTGCGTGGGGTGGAAATCTTCATCCCCCCATTCTATTAAAAATACTCTAATTGTCTTGACAAAGTTATAGGTACCTACTGTAAAATATTCATATTACTTCGTTCGTATTGATAGTTTGTTTATGATTTCATATTTTTTATTATATATATTTGACGCTGCGGCGCCCCCTGGAAGATAGCGCCCCTACGCTACAGCCTAAGTAGCCTAATTAGTAATCCGGCCCTGCTGTTGTGACGGATAAAAGCAACTTGATATTGTTTGCAGCTGGTGAGCTACAAGCAGCATGATCTTCAGATGAACCCCATGCAGCTGCTCTACTACCAGGCTCCGCTGTCAGCGGCCATGTTGCTGTGCGTCATTCCGCTGCTGGAACCGGTTCAAGAGACTCTTTCGCACGAGTGGTCGCTCATGGATACCGTACGTAGCCGGATTAGCACATCTGGTCGGGGAATTTTAACAGATACTGACACTCTGGTTGCTTTGTTTTTGATTTGCAACTTAGTCCTTGCTGACTTAGGTTAAATTGTAGACCTCAGTCGAGAGCTAAATGTTGGGAAGGTACCCTACTAATAGGCCTTAACCATCTCCTTCCCTTGTCCATTCTTACCTTTTTTTCATTGTCATCCTAATCATGCATCCATTGCCTTTAGCCTACTTTCAGAACATTGTTATATGAACATTGTTAAGCATTACTAAAAATGATTATTTTATTAATTTATTAAACCTACTCCTAGGGCTGGGTCCTACTGCCTGTGTTTTCAATTCATTATTTATCTGAAGTAGGTATTTAAGAAGTATAATTTATTATGTTGATGGCACTAATCTGTAGGTATGTTTCCTGTAGTAGACTCCTAATGTCCGATGAAAGAGAATTATGTTTTGACTTGTCATTTCGCTGTTCCAGGGCATGATTGTGTCCTCATGTTTCATCGCCTTCGCTGTCAATCTGTCAAGTTACTGGATCATCGGAAACACATCGCCTTTAACGTATCCTTTCAAGAACACCATCTGTAGGAAACTATGCGTTGTACCTTACTGAAGATGTTTTGGACTCTCCAATTGTTTTAGCATTCCCATTCTGTTACTTCAGCGCTTAACTATGATATTAGTTACATGATTAGTAACATGGGATTCAATCATTAAAAGTACTTTGTAGTAATACCTTTGATTACAGAACATCACCACTTGCTTGTGGACAGCATTTTTGATTAAGAGGAAAATGATTCTGTTATTGAAATATTGTACCTAGTTGATGAATGATATGAGTGATGACATTTCAGCTGAGGTAAACAGCGAGTTTCAGTCTTCTAAATTGTACCTAATAATTTGCATTCAACAAACATTTATTTTAAAAAAATAACTTTGGCAGGCTTTTGAAAATGAATGTGGCCATAACTGGCGTAGACGCCATAACTGAAAAATAACAGAGGTCCGTGTCAAAAGAGTTCAAAGGAGTCGCTCGCTCAAAAATACCTTTCATTGTAATTTCGAAGTAATACCGTTACTTCTTTTCATGAAAAAAAAGTAATTTAATTACTGGTTATTTACCCTGCTGAAAATTCTTGCCAAGATCTTGCAAGATCTTGCAAGATCTTGCTAAGATCTTGTATTAACCAAGATCTTGCCAAGATCTTGCTAAGATCTTATCAAGATCTTGGATTTACCAAGATCTTGACAAGATCTTGGTAAGGTCTTTGCAAGATCTTGTATTAAACAAGATCTTGCTAAGATCTTACCAAGATCTTGGTAATATCTTGATAAGATCTTATCAAGATCTTGACAAGATCTTACCAAGATCTTGGTAATATCTTGATAAGATCTTATCAAGATCTTGACAAGACCTAATCAAGATCTTGCCAAAATCTTACCAAGATCTTGGTAAGATCTTGGTAAGATCTTGGTAATATCTTAATAAGATTTTATCAAGATCTTGACAAGACCTAATCAAGATCTTGCCAAGATCTTGCCAAGATCTTACCAAGATTTTTTCAAGATCTTGCTAAGGCCCTTAGGAAAATTTCCTATAGTATATTTTGAAGTAGGTATTCCAAAGTATTATGTAATAACGTGTAGTAAACTATAGTATGTGCTATAGTACTTGAAGTACATGCAAAAACTTACTCCATAATACCATAGATTACTGAAGTAAATTCTACAGTATCGGTGGTAAACTAAAGTATAAACTACAGTATTTTTACTACCGCTGAAATAGACTGTTTTTTACTCTGGAGTAAATATACTTGACCTACTGTAGTAATTGTTGATAAATAAATAATAATAATAATTCTAAGTATGTACTATAGTGTTTTTACTACTTGCGATATATACTGCAGTTTTCTATAGTAAAGTTATAGGGAACGTACTTCACTGTAGTAATTCGAAGTATGTAGCTAGAGTACTTTGACTACAGACAGAATAAGTTTGCTATAGTAAGTTCTATAGGTAGTATATATACTTCATTGAAAATCTATAGTATCTCATCTGTAGTAAAGAAAAGTGTAATCTACAGTATGTTTACTATAGCCGATTTATATTGTAGTTTAGTAAATTCTGAAGTATCTTCATTGACTTTTTACTACAGTATTTGTAGTAGTAAGGTATATAAACTACAGAATTTTTACTTCATTGACTTAGAAAATTTGCACCACATCACCTAGTAAAATAAACTATAGTAATTATACTACAGAGCGTGAGCTGATATATTTTATGGGGAAATATCACAGATCAATTTACTTTATAAATAAATCTTAATATTTATCGTTTCTCCTATTTTATCATGTTAATAACAATATAATGATCCACTAAATAATATAAATATGTTCACTTAAATATGAAAACTCAATATGATCACTATTAGCGCAGCTAAGTCTTGTCTGCACCGGTGGCCTACTCGGTAAGACGCTCGACTACGGACCACGAGATCGCAGGTTCAAAACACGGCGGTTCCACGGGATTTTATAATTGAAATGTGTAATCAAACCTTGTCCAATACTTCAGAAGAGGTTTCCCGAATGCAAATGAGTATTCATAAATATAGAAAATTTTATTTTTTTATGAAATTTTAACGTTTTTTTGGCAGCAAAATGTACAAAATCTTGCTAAGATCTTGCTAAGATCTTGCAAGATCTTGCTAAGATCTTGGAAAGATCTTGCAAGATCTTGTTTACAATATTTTGCTAAGATATTGTAGATCTTGCAAGATCTTGTTTACAATATCTTGCTAAGATCTTGGCAAGATCTTAGCAAGATCTTGCTAAGATTTTTCAGCAGGGTATGGTAACGAAAAAGAAATTTCACTACATACATTTGCATGTAGTTTATAATCTATAGTCAGCGTAGCCTTGAGAAACGCAAGCCATGAATGGAAAGTGTACAATGGCGACTTAATTTGTTCAACAATAATATTGTGACAACACTTCTTTTGTAAATTTCGCTTCCATCGTATTGACTGGTGGTTTAAACCCTGTCACTTTGGCTAAGGGGGGAGCACTCAAGCAAGAATAATCCGTTATTGATACATTTGTAAGCAGTGGCGTGCACTCAATGGAAGCAAGGGAAGCATTGCTTCCCCTTCCTTTTCCATTCCAACAATATTAAAATATAATAATTATATGTATAATAATTTAATCTTTTTACAAAAATATTCATCACTTAATACTACTTATAGAATTCTTATTACGAACACAAATGTCACCACTTTCGCTCTGATTTCAAAGTAAACGCGGTTTCTAAGACAGGAGGTGGGCAAGGCGCGTGCGCACGCATACACTTGCCTCGGCTCGGCAGTCGGCCGGCTCCAAGGGATTCACATTTCGAATTGCTTCCAATCCCTCGCTCTATATACGGGAGTTACGCATGCATTAGGTGATTTGCCTACAATCAAATATGTTAATCTGCAGCCACCTGAAAGTATTGTCAATAATAAAAACTTATTTTGCCATGATAATAACATTATTTGCCGGTCTAAACACAAAGCATTTCTGTGTAAAATGCGTCTATTTCTGCAGGCGTATTCTAGCCAAGGGAAGCAAATCGGAGAGTTGCATCCACAGTCCGAACGCAGCCGAACTACTCCCGAGTTGACACGATTGGAACGAACATGTGATCGGTCGGTGACAGTGCTCAAGAGCGGTTGAATGTCTAAACTTGTAATATCTACAAAATATTGCAGTTTCGGATTCTCAGTTCAGTTAACGCATTTCTACAAAGTTTTTGTATATCTGTATTTGCCCTCGTATTTGCCTTCAAAAAACTAATGATTAAAATATAAAAAATTAGTCTGAAAATCCTCCTTTGACCATTTCTTAAATTCAAGTAATCTTCCAAAAAGGTACTTTCAAAATCGTTTTTAACCATCTAAAATTAGTCAAATTTTAAAAAATTCCCTGCGGGGCTAAGCTGGGGGGCAAGCCCCCCAGACCCCCCCTCCGGGTCTGGGCAAATTTCTTTCCTGGCAAATTGCTTCCCTCACTTCAAATGTCACGGCACGCCACTGTTTGTAAGTACTTTATCTTATTCGATTTTTATATTTTTGACTGTGATTGGGAAATCTTTGTTGAACATAAATACAAATCATTTTTTGATTCATGAATTTAAGTGCATAATTGAATTAAAATCCAATAGCTTAATAGTTTTGCTGAGATGAAAACAATCAATGTGACAGTTGAACTCATTCAATTACTGTCCGATTTCCACAAATTAAAAAACGATTTCTATCTATGTTCAACAAGGAATTGTAATATCAAATAATAAATATGAAAATCGTGCTTTATAAATAAGTTGCAAAATAATAAGATTCGGATCATTCGCTTCTCTGCACACAAACCCCCCCTTTGGTAGCCCAGATTGGCAGTAATTTCCTGTCCGGCCAGCACGCTTTTAGGCACAAATAATAAATATGAAAATCGTGCTTTATAAATAAGTTGCAAAATAATAAGATTCGGATCATTCGCTTCTCTGCACACAAACCCCCCCTTTGGTAGCCCAGATTGGCAGTAGTTTCCTGTCCGGCCAGCACGCTTTTAGGCAGGAAACTACTGCCAATCTGGGCTACCAAAGGGGGGGTTTGTGTGCAGAGAAGCGAATGATCCGAATCTTATTATTATTGGCGTGCGGCCAGCACGCTTTTAGGCAGGAAACTACTGCCAATCTGGGCTACAGTACGTCCAGCGAGCGTGTAGCCAGTTCAGCAAATGCTGTGTAAAATTCAACAATGGGTTTAGCTTGTAATCCTGAGTGTTTTGACGCGTGTCGGTTGTAAATATCTCTCAACGACTGCAGGTGTTCTGGAAAGGGTTGTTTTGTTGTGGTGCCAGATATCTTTCAATGCAGTTGGCTTTTAAAATTCAAGGAAAGTTGTTTAAAATGGCAACAGAGTAGGTGGAAGGGGTGGCAGGTCATAAAAAGAGTTGTATCTTGTCAGAGCTTAACGGACGAACAAGGGTCGAACAATACTGCTCATCTTATGAAAGGAAAGGCTACACGCTCGCTGGACGTACTATACCAAAGGGGGGGTTTGTGTGCAGAGAAGCGAATGATCCGAATCTTATTATTTTGCAACTTATTTATAAAGCACGATTTTCATATTTATTATTTGATATTACAATTCCTTGTTGAACATAGATAGAAATCGTTTTTTAATTTGTGGAAATCGGACAGTAATTGAATGAGTTCAACTGTCACATTGATTGTTTTCATCTCAGCATTTTATTGGATTTTAATTCAATTATGCACTTAAATTCATGAATCAAAAAATGATTTGTATTTATGTTCAACAAAGATTTCCCAATCACAGTCAAAAATATAAAAATCGAATAAGATAAAGTACTTACAAATGTATCAATAACGGATTATTCTTGCTTGAGTGCTCCCCCCTTAGCCAAAGTGACAGGGTTTAAACCACCAGTCAATACGATGGAAGCGAAATTTACAAAAGAAGTGTTGTCACAATATTATTGTTGAACAAATT
This sequence comes from Leuctra nigra, assembly GCA_934045905.1. Classification (NCBI taxonomy): domain Eukaryota; kingdom Metazoa; phylum Arthropoda; class Insecta; order Plecoptera; family Leuctridae; genus Leuctra; species Leuctra nigra. The sequence continues at coordinate 17,740,115 of OW203772.1, forward strand.
AAGTCGCCATTGTACACTTTCCATTCATGGCTTGCGTTTCTCAAGGCTACGCTGACTATAATTTCATTACTTTATGAAAGTACGTAATTAACCCAAGTCTGAAGATCACATGGTGGTGACAGATGACATTCTGAAAAGCAATGTTCCAAGATCTTTCCAAGGTTTTTCTGCAGGGCAGCGTGTAAACTATTGCATCCTCCCGATATGAATCCTTGACAATCTATCAGCTACAACATGATCGGCCACTTGAAGTTCTGTCTGATCGTGCTCGGCGGTCTCGTCCTGTTCGAGGAGCCGATGCACATGAACCAGGGCATCGGAATCCTGTTCACCGTCGCCGGGGTGACGGCATACGCGCACATCAAGGTCTCCAGTACGCAGTAGAGCCGATGTCGGTACTACCTGTGATGATCCGATCACGGGGGCTTAAACAGACAACGTGACGAGAGGTATGTTCGCTTATTCTGTCATAACCTGTCAAATTGCATCCTTTAGTATAGTCTGTGGTAAAGCCAAAAGTGGGGGGAGCTACGACAATTTGTTACAAATTGTTTAACAAAACAAACATATTTTTGCTTCACCAGTAAGATTATGAGAGAAATAAGCAAAAATACTGCAAAGAAATATTGAAGCATCTAAACAATCTTGTGGCGCCACAACGTAACCCCAAAGTCTAATCTAACAGGCTGTGTACTGCCACAGACCACAAGTTACCAATAGTCCAAAACGAATGCTCTTTGGCAAATTTGCGGGTTTTGGCAGTGTAAATGAATATAATTAGGTTCGAATGAATTCTATATAAAGTGACCCGCAACCAATCTGTGGATTGGGATTTTCTTGAAAAACATGTATTTTACAAACCCCTTAGTGAGCTCAACCCAAGAGAAGGTTCGGCATAACAATGGGGTATGGTGCGCACACAGGTAAAGTAGGGGACAGAAAATAAAATTACCCTTTTCCAATCCACAGATCGACTGCTGGTCACTTTAGTACCTACCTAATTTTACAGTGCGAGGGAATATCGTTCAGTATGTGTGTGTCTCTGATAGCATCTGTCCATCAATATTATTTGGAATATACCTACTTTGGAAAGGAGGAAGTATATTCTAAACAAACAGTGAAAGGAGCAAAAAAGGTTGAGAACCGCTGCCGCTACTTTAGATGCAGTAGGGATTTCATTTGACCGGTTAAATACTTGTTTGGGTAAAATCTGAGGGAACGATGTCGGTTTTAGTACGTTGGGAAGGGATGATTTCCATAAGTGAACAGTATCCCACCGATTTTAGTGTTTGACTGAGCACTAGTCATTTACATTGTGGTCCATTAAAATATTGAATTGAAGTATGAGAAATATTGATTGTAGTTCCTATAAGTACCACCGAAACTCTTACTGGACTGGTTTCCATCTGTAAACGCTGATGATTTGGTTATCACAGCTTCAACTCATGAAATCCGTCACAAATTTTCAATAATTTAGGGAAGACCCAGGCTTGTAACACTTATTTTTCTCTAAAATTCTTATTATAGGCATTTTTCATAAATTATGAAACTCAAAAAATTTTAATTTTTTGGCATACCCAGCTTTTTAACCCATTGGCCTATGAATTTTCAACAGAAAAAGTTGCACAGCTATAGTATTTAATTTTCAGTTTGACCTAAAATTTGAACTGGCGAGTTTATCTCGTCCAAATCCACAGTGGCCATCTTATAAATGGCGAGTTCCTATCGTCCAAATAGGCCAATGGGTTAATGAATGCAAAAAAATATGTAAAAAATATTTTAAAATATTGCCAATTCTAACATACGGGGCAGTGACGTGGTCAGCGGGAGGACAGGAAATGGATCAGCTTCAGGCAGCGGAGATGAAGTTCTTGAGGAGTGTGAAGGGAGTCACAAGAATGGACAAGATCCGAAGTAAGAAGATAAGAAGTGAGCTGGGGGTAGAGAGATTGGGGTTTAAATTGGGCAGAGAGAGGCTTCGGTGGTTTGGCCACATGAAAAGGATGGGAACAGGGCGAGTGCCACGGCGGGTGTTTGAGTCGGCTACTTCGGGACCACGTAGAGTAGGAAGACCAAGAGAGAGGTGGATTGGAGTTATTAAGGACGATGTTTTGGAGAGAGGGGGAAGTTGGAGTGAGTTGGAGGCTGAGAGACAGTGGGAGGACAGAACAAGGTGGAGGCAATTTGTGGAACAATTGGAAGCGGAGGAAGAAGAAGAAGATGAGGAGGAGATGCCAGGCGTGGCCAGCCGGTCTCCAGTAGTCCTGCGGCCCTAGTGTTGGTGGGAACACCCACCCCCTGACCCATTAAATTGGAACCAGCGGATAGATTATTATTATTGCCTATCGCTAAATTAGCGCAATTTACTAATAATGCACTTGATCTCATTTTATCGTAAAAATAGAAACTTATTATAGGTACATGCTTGGATTGTACTAAAATTTAAAATGTCAAGCTAACAGGATAAACTGCTTTACAGAAATGTTATAATTTTGTCACCTTTATCACTGAGATTAACCTGGGTCTCAAAATAAGTCAATGAAGGCTATTTTATTGAAGCCAATTAAATTTGATCTCAATTTAACTTTAGAACTTATCTTTAGTCATCTATTTGATTCAAATAAAGAAATTTATCTAAGGTTTTGGTTGAATTTGATGTAGTTTGAAAAATAACTGAAGGAGATCACATATTCTCAAATCGAAACCGTCAATGGAAATGTTCAATATAAAATCACGAGAAATCTTATGTTTTCCAATGTAAACGCTGTAGAATTCATTGTGCAGTGACCATTTACAACAAACTCTAGAATGGGCACTGAATTGCAATTGTGTAATATTCTTTCTTAGATTTAGACTTGCAACTTTAGTCGATAGCGGAAGCAATCTGAATTTCGCCTTACTATACTAATTCTGAATGCGAAAAAGAAAGTGTCACTCTTAACTTATATATACCAGATAGACCATTTTTGCATTTTTTTCTTATAACCAATCACAAACCATAAATCGCTCACAGCAGACTTGTGATTGGTTAAGTGACAAAAGCGCAAAACGATCAATGCCAACTTACTAACCCCTGTTTCTTATTTTATTAACCAATTGTGTTTATTTTTTATCATGCAATTAAAATTGTGGCAAATGTGGCTCATTCAATATGCCAGGTCGTTTTTAATACCAACTGTTGAGAGAAAGAAATACTAAGCGTTGTTGTTCAAACAATATCATTCAAATTTACTGTTTTACACAAATGACAATTGACACTTTATCGAGCTTGAACTTCAAAGAACTTGGTTGAGGGAATGATTATCTTTGTTTTGTATGAAAGAGTATTATGCATCAATGTACTTTATTTGTATTACGTGGAACTTTTGTTCCTTTCTTACCACATAAAACTAGTGCTCCACCTGACAAAATACTCTTGCCTGTGCCATTTCACATCGCTCAGCTCAATACAATTACCAATACTTCTCACACTTCGTAATTGCAGCGACGTAGAAGAAAATCCCAGCCTACGCTTCTCTTTGCATTTTAACAAATCAACTGTAGAGGTTATGAACTTTGAACGCTTCACAACTTCAGATATCATTACTTCCTGGGGGCCAATTCTTGAGATTCACGTTTTGAAACCGTGTACGTTTTCACTGTTTAAGACGTTAAAAAGTTGAAGACTCAGCAATATTTGTCAACTGTTTTAAGTTTTATACAATGCAAACGTAAATGGTTTCAAACCGTGAAAACTCAAGAATTGGTCCCCTGGGCACTTGATCTTCGTGGATTAATTACTGTGAATTTGAAAGTTCGTGGTCAGTGGTTCGAATCCATTCCATTCTACGATATGCATTTATCTTCATATTAAAATGAGAGAGAGCTTGATAATATTCTTACATTTTCTCTACCTTCTATCGTTCCTCTACAATCCTTTAATTGCTTAAATTAAAAATATTGTGAAACTAACCATCTTGAGCCTTTTCCCCTTTAAATTATATGTACAACTGCATAACACCCAAATACAAATTGTGCAAATGACAATTACCTAATTACAATGAAATGAAATAATATTTTGCATGCATTTTGAACCAAACAACTTGAAATGTTCTTCCAAATTGTGGGCAAGTCTTCCCAAATTCCATCCATTCATTCTAAGATGATCTACACCAAAAACCTGGAAAATATTATTTCATTTCTTTTACTTGTAATTTGGCTTTGCACACATTTTCTCTTGTAGGTATGCGATTCTTACGTAGGTACCTACTTATAATTGATATTAATTAGATATTTAATAATGAATTAAGGGAACTCAAGGCACAAATGGCTGCAAATGCTCATAATTAATTGCGCTGCAATGATGTTGCAATGATTTTTAACATTAAAATTATGATTATGGATCTGTATTGTAATTATTAAATAGTCACTCACCTTTCTAAACACTAATCCCAGGTATACAGTAGGTATTATTTTTTAAAGAAAATAATCATTGAAGAGAAAACTAAATAATATATTCCAAATAAAAATGTTTATTTCTTGGAAAAAGTTTGCACTTTTAGAGCATTTAAATCTTGAATTATTAATGTACTTTAGAGATACATAAAGAACTATAAAAACTTGCAAATGGGGCCTTTTTATGTGCATCCACTTCTCTCATAGATAGTAGGAACTTTAGTAACTCTATAGTAAAAAGCTATAGTAAAGTTTCCAGAAATCAAACTAGTATTTGTCATTTGATTATTTCAACAACTTTATTTGTAGGTAATTCAAAATGAACATATTGGCTTAAAATTATGCCTAGAACAGCTAGGGATATATTGTAATAGTATGCAATATGTATGTAGTAAAGTTCATCTTCTATGCTCGACGTATGCTAACCCCAAGGCCACATGATCTGGCTGAAAGATTCTGCAACGTCCGCCCCAGTTCAAGCATAAGAAAATCAAATTACTATTAAAAACTAAATAAAAAAAACTATAATAATTTAACAATTAGTACCAGTACATAACATAATCACGACTATTTACATATCTACATACACAATTTGATTTTTGGTAACGGAACAGGTTTTCGAGGGGAATGTCTGTGGAATTTATCGATCGTCCTGTATTTTGGCAAGACAATCTACCCGAGCATTAAGGTACGTTTGGTCGTGATGTTATATAGTTAGGTGAACACGCGAGCCTATAGGAGCGGGGGCAAGAAAACTTGACCAATCCACTTCAAAAGTGGTACTTGATGTGCAGCACTAAAATGATCTCATTTACCGAGTTTATCAGTTATGGAAAAAATGTAACTGTAGCACAAACGTCATAGGTCCCTCGTGCTTTCACCTAACTAGTATAACATCATAGGTTTAGTTGAGTCTGTGGATCGAAGATCAACGAGGCTCTTGATCGGTTATGTCAGGATACTTCAACGGGATATATTGTCGGTCGTTTCGATTGTTGGCTCGGTAAGAATACGGCACTAGAACGTTTGAATCTGCGCTGTCGTTCGCCGTCACGTTCACTTTACTCGACGCGGCGTCTTGGCTCGACGAATTACTTCCCCCATTAAAGTTGAAGATGCTCTTTATGAACTCCGTCGGGCTGTGAAAGCTTGCCTGCAAGTTGCTGAAGTACTTGGGTTTACGTTGAACCGGCGCTTCCTCCGCCTCCGTGTTGTTGACAGTCTGGTTCTCGGTCTTGCGCGGGGAGAACTGCTGCCTCGCGAAACGTTCCGCTTGGGACAAGATGGTCGCCAGCCGTTGCGGGAACAGCTGTATGATCGTGATCTGCTTCCCGATTCGAGTCTTCGTGATGTTCGACTTGGACTCCTCGGCGAGCTGAGCGTCGTCTCTTCTGTTCCAGCTCCAACCCGGCGACTTCGACGGAGGATTCAGATCCAGTTTCGGCATCCACGAGTCGGTCCTCTTCGGCCTGTGAGTCGTCGGGTTCAAGATCGGTTCCAGAATCTCTTTATGCTCCTCTCGAACGGTGATCGTCCTCGGCCGGAAAGCCGAAGTTTTGTTCGTAGAATCTTCCGACCACATTACGTTATTCCGGCTCGTCGTTGATAACAAAATCGGCTCCTTGATTTCGGGCCTAACGACACTTTGATTCGTATTCGATACCTTCGAATCGTCGCTAAACGCTCTCGAATCCTCATGCAAGTCCTTCTCGATCAAACCGTTCCCCTTTTTATCATCGAAACTGACCGGTTTCCACGGCTTTCCCGTTAGCGCCGTTTCCCCCGCGACGTCCAGCAAAGTCTCGCTAACCGCACTTTCGGACGCTTCGTTCTGTTCCGCCTTCGCCGGGAGGAGCTGAATCAAGGGACTCGTCTCGGGGATCTTCGGGACGACCTCGTCGCCGATCTGAACGACTGGCGTGGGCTTGTAGCGGAAGATGTCGAGGAACGACGACGACGGGGAGGTCTTGTTGAGCGGGGGAGACGCGGTGGCGTTGGCTGCGTCGCGAGGCGGGTTGCATTCGCCGGGGTACAGGGGCAGCGTCACGGGAACGCCGGTCTCCAGCATCAGTCCCTTCTTGCACACCGACAAGCTGAAACATCATTGTCAAGATTATTACTTCATACTTATACATGCCATTCATTCTCTTATACAGTTTGTTTTTCCTATGTTTGAACTCTCAACAGAATGCGCTGATCATCAGTTGTTCTGCTAGGCCGAGATAGACTACTTTGCAAGGTATGCGCGCAATGTAGTCTTTCTCGGCCTAACAGAACAACTGACGGTGGCTCCGTCTGGCTGGTGAGAGTTCAGACGTACGCTGAACAGACTGTACATCTGCTGTATAACAGAAATTTTTCAAACTGAATAATGAAATCTGTTAATTTGTAAAATAAACAGGAATCGTTTTTAATACAGGGAGAAACCATACCTTCATTACAAAATATTAGGTAGGTACTAATAAAATTATAAAATACTATTAAAAATGTATTTTATTTAATACAGTTTCTGTTACCTACTCTGCAACAATTTTTTCTGATCATAAATTATTTATAAATAATAATTAGTAACAAGAATATAAAACTGGAGCAAAGCTTAAGTATACGTAATAAAATTACCGAAATTGGGCTTTGTCCTTGTTATAATGAAATGTCTTGTGATGAAGACGTGACGTGATTTTCAGATTTATTATTTGGGTGTATACCACACTCAAGTTCTTGTGTGATGGCTCTGACCAGACGTCAGAATTCACAAATAGCGCATAGATAAACAATGCGCAGCATATTCCTTAAACTGCTGTACTATCAACAATCACAGTTCGCAATACAGCCAGAATAAACTAACGAAACCACGCCCCACCTCTTGCCGAAGCTGTCCGTGAGCATGAGCTTGTCCACTCCCCACCGCTGCAGGCCGCTACTGAGCCAGCCGCTGTACGCCGTGTACGTCAGCTGCACCGCGCGGGGCTCCTGCATGGCCGGGTGCGGCACCGCTATCCTCGTCAGCGGCACGCCAACGCGGATCTCCGCGTCGTCCTTGCTCGTCAGCGTGAAGGTCTCGTTGATGTCCGCGCTGCCCACCAGCGTCACGGAGATCTTGCCGTAGCTGACGGTGGGCTGCGCGGTCGGCGCGCTCTCCACGCGCACGTGGTACTGGTGCGCTGCGAACACATCGTCATGTTCTACACATTCCCTCGTGTACCGTGCTGTACATCAGTAGTTATTACAATTACTTGTCTTCAAGAACAAATGGCATACGTACCAGGTAATCTTCATAAATTAATGTGTTTCTGTATGCAAATTTGTATGGGGTCTCTTTGACAGCTAGAGTATGTTAGAAGTTAATTATGTTTAATTTGTTTGATGCAGAACAAACTAAGTTCAAAAGAGGACATACTAAATTCTTGTTGTTGCTTTGTTAACATATTGCAATCTATTACATACTAACCAAAAAAGGTGAATAATTAATAACAGTACAATATCTGTACATCAGAAGTAAGTCAATTTCGATGATTCTTGAGGTGAGCTCAAAAACCAGTAATTCTGTCTTCATCCAATCATATTTGTAATGATGACATGAGTCATTGTGTAAGAGAATACTTCCATATAGGTACCTAACTGTTTTTGTTGACATCAGTCAAATGGCAACTGAGAGCTTGATTACATAATTCCAAAAAAGTGCAATGCAAAATGGAGAAAATGGACTTCAGGCCATCTACCTCTGGTGTAAATTTCTCACAAAAGATTCATTGCCATACAGTTCGTCTGCCTATTGATTTCTAGCATGAACAGTCTCTTTGTTCCACCGGAATATTGATTTAAAGTTTTACTGCACATTACTGGCACTGCATAATCTGAAAGTGTCTCGTCTCAAGCGCTCACCACAGAAGGGTTCCTCGTCGCGCGTGATCAGATACAGCGTGCCCCTCACGGTGGACTTGTCCGCGTAGTAGCCCATGTTGCCACATCGCTTGTCGCCAGCGCAGGGGAAGCACCCCCCCTCCAGGAACTTGTCGTAGGACTCGCAGGGGAAGGCGGGGAAGTGGCAACGCGGAGACAGCGAGTCGGTGAAGAACTTGTAGGCGCGCCGGTGGTTGCACAGGCTGCGCCCTTCGATTTCGTTCGCTAAAGGCAGAGCGAATGATGATGTTAGGCCTTCAACCCTATGTACACTTGGCCAAACTAAAAACGGTATTCGAAAGAAGTGGTTTGGTTGATAAAGATTTGATGTCATCATCAGATGAAGTCTATGCTAAGTCATGACCTATCTATCTCTAGTAGGTGAGCTCTGATTTCATTGACAATATCAAGGATTTTACAAATTTGTACATAATTTCAACACATGTCTATCTTAACCAAGACGGCCACAATCTCAAAAATAGTAAGTCGTTATTAGTGATCCACCCCTTTAAACAGTGACAATATATTCAAGCTAAAACAAACAAAATATATTTTTTTGGTGACAATTCGCATCAAAACATTGTCAAATGACAATTTAACTCCCATGTTTTTTTTAAGAGTGGGAGCTGATATATCATGGTGTTTGGCTAAGAATCAGAATCATGCAATCAATTACTTAGGCCGGGTAGGACCAACTTTGGATTAAGTTAATTATCGGTGGTTAGTGCAAATTAGTGAATCCCATTGGCTGTGGAATTCACGCCAACTGGATTCATTGGTTAACCATCGATAGTTAACTTAATCCAGAGTTAGGCCATTACAGTAATGGCTTCTAACGAAATAATTCTAACAAATGAAAGAATATTCTAGTCCACTTACACCAGAGAATGTCCGTGAAGGCGCCTACGAAGAGATTCGAGCACCCCTTCTGCATGCGACCGCCGTTGGGATAGAAGTCGACGTGTCCCATCGGCTGCCACGAACCCAGGCCCCCGAGGATCAGGTTCTCCCCGTTGGAGTGGATCACGTCCACGAAGTTGGCGTCAGTGGAGTCGAGACGAGCGCGCGGGTCTTGGCTCTCGAACAGAGGTCCGGCCGGATCAAGACCTAGATGATACGATATAGAGTTAGAACATGTTACATTCTAGGAGGCGTGAATAGCTATGATATTCATGAAATATCGTCGTCTCTACAGTATTTTTATCTGACAGCGTATTAGACCACGCTTGGCCAAACGTTTTTAGCATCCCTTTCATGTTGTATTTGGCCGAGAGCTACCTGCACTTCCTGCGGTAGACCATCCCCACTCCACATTTCTGAGGGATGTACAAAATAGTGCGATTTAATACGCTCGCAGTGAAAATTACTATCTAGGATTTCACAGGTTTCATGTTTGCCTGTTACCACTTTTCACCACTATCTTTCACCAAAGTGGTACTAAGCCATGAAGAAAGCAGTTAAAAACTGCATTGATATTGTGAACTGATTCACCATATTTTGGTGGAAGATAGTGAAAACTTGAAAAGCGGTGACAGGCGAACAGACCTATTGTTAAACGGACCCCCTCCTACACTAGGGCCACAGGACCCCTATTTTTGAGATTGTACGAGTGCTCCTATAATCGAGCGAGACGTCAAAGTGACTTCCTTCTGAACAAAATAGCATTCAATTTGCCAAGTCAGTTTGTTATTTTGTTTAGTCTGATGTTAAACGGTCGTGAATCCGTATGAAATTTGTCTCGAACGATCGAGAATAGGTACCCTGGACTAGGGATGTGAGCCGGAAATATTTCCGGAAATTTTCCGAACTTTATTTTTCCAATTGTTCCGAAGAAAAATAGTTTTGAAATGCATACTTTGGAAGTACCGAAAACAGTTTTTTAACCTTCCGTGGTAGAGTGGGAAGGGTCTCGTTCGGCTAGCTCATGATCTACTATTATAAGTTGTGGAATATAATGCAAAAACCTAGTACTATTTTTCCATAATACCGCATAACTTCCATACCATACAAATTACCACTCTATAACTTTGCAAGGATGTTAAATATACAATTAGGATACACATGTTTTTTTGTACAAAATATCAAAAATAATTATTAGGGGGGGTCGTTTTAAGAACCTTTTTCATTCTTGGGCCCACATAAAATTATAATCAAATTATTAATTTTAAGATCTTCAATTCTTAAAAAAAATTAAGTCTCTATCATTAACGGTAATAAAAATAAAATTGTTTTGAGAAAGCAAGGCCCACCAGAAAACGACTTTTTAAGGGGCCCGTTTCTCGGACCCCGTTCAAAATATGGGAAAAACGCTGAAAGAGACATGTGTTTATTTCGGCTTCCATCTGCATGTATTTCGGACATGTATACCAAATTATGAACAAAATCAGAGTCATACCCTATAAGTATTTCAAATTTCTTTTCGATGCTTTGGGGTGGAATTGCCCTAGTAAGAATTACTTGAGCTTTTGCAATCAAGGGGTGTACTGTACTGTGAGGTTTGTTTCGTATCATCGTTTTTAAATCTTGTTACTGCCATGATATCAGAATCGGAATGTATTTTTGGAAAAATACAGTGAATGTTTTAGTGCCTTCCATAACATTTTGAAAACCGTGAAGTTTCATTGCTTTTGGTTTCTCACTCCGAAAACAATATTAACTGCTAAATTGTAGCATTGGTTTAAAAGAAAAAATTTCTTTACACTTTGCACATTTCCTCTTGCATACAAACTCTCAAATGTGTTGTCTAGTGAACATAACGCCTGTTATAGCTTATGGAAATATTTACGGAAAATTTCAGGAAATATTTCCGGAAATTTTCCAAATTTTATTTTTCCGGAAATTTAACATCCCTACCCTGGACTCATGGAAACCAACTGGCTGATTTCCTAGAATTCATCCTCTCTTCCTATTCATTTCATCAACCTCCGTTTAACCTCCTTGGCACTCCATCTGTTCCATTCAACAGAACTAATAAACCTTGTCCACCTACTGACCGGTAATCCTGGAGAGGTTCTTGAGCTGCGCCCCGGCGAACCCCGCCACGTGCGCCCCGAGACTGAACCCTATCACGTGCGTGGAGTCGAGATCGAGGCCGCGTGTCCTTAGTCCGTCGAGCAGCAACGCCACCTGCTTGCCGACCAGTCGCGTGTTGGCCGAGGCCTTCACGTAGTTGGGCACTGCGGCGCCGCTGCCCCAGTCCACGCAGATCACATTGCACGGCTCCTAGAACATTATGCGGAGATAGCTTCATGAATAAACAAGTCTTTTGATTGACATTCGCTCATGTTGGGATTGGCTACTGCTATAACGGCAGTGCTGAATGCCTTTGTCGATGTTGAAGCTGGCACTTTTATACTATATCTTTATTAAGACATATTATTAATTCTGTTTACAATAAGATAATAGGTACCTACATGTTGTACTGTGGCAGGTTTCTATGCAATTTGGTAAAATGTAAGACGATCTCAGCTGGCCCAGGGAAAAATTTGACCTGATGCATTTACATTACCAGCGAGAGGGTGCGCATTGCAACTATGGCAAATTATTTGCCATCAAAGCTCTTGTCAGTCTCATCTCATGCGCCTCAAACAGATTTCAGAATCTTTCTTCGCTTGTGCAAATGTCCTTGAAGTCTTCATGAGAGTGATTCAGTGGGTTGCTGATCTATTTTACAGTTATTTATTCCTAAAACTCACTTTATTAGATCATTTTATGACAATGAAAATTTCTTTACATCATCCCATTGTGTTACAAGAGTGTGCTTTTTTGGCTAATGTGGTAGGGTTGCTACATGAGATTATTAGATTAATCTCTATACAGCCTTGATAGTTGAAGTAATCAACTCACTACGGCCATCAGAGCTGACTTCATCTCGTAGACCCAGACGTGGTCGCAGTCGCTGCCGAACCCGTGGACGATGACCTTGGTCGGCGCCGACGAGTTGAACGACTTCTCCGCCCATGTCCATACCTGATGACAGAAGACAGTTGCTTACATCACACTGTTCAGACAAACTATCGTTGAATCAGGGTTGAGTTATGCAACCTATAAATCTACGCAGTTGTATTCTACTACCTACCTAGTATCTTTGCTATAAATGGAGGGAAAAGTAACCGTCATTTGAAATGGGCAGTTGATTCCATGAAAACACCGATTGTCATAAAGGTGCCGTTAACAATCTGGAGTTTAGAGCCATTGTACACACTTTAAAGTGTGAATCTAAACAAATAACATATAAACCAATTAATAAGTTGCTGTTTTGAGGTTATGATTAGATTTAATCTGTACAAATACGTTTAATCACGAAGATCACAAACAAATAAATATCATAAGGTAAACACATGATAACAACTTCAAATCAATTCACTTTTTATCTATCGCACTGCAGTAGAGTCGATAATTATTTGCTTTTGCAATCAGAATCACGTCGTTTTGTTGACATTACAGGGCGGCGCCATTTTGACAGTCACGGCATATTGGTGCTGTTGCAGGCCGCTGACGTTTGAGTCATAAATAGGGCAGTGATCACATTTTCAAACTTTCACTTGAAATGTTCCAAGTGAAAGAGCATAATTTTAAAATATTAAAAATTTTAATATTCCAATTTCTTGTAATGTCTTGATAAAAAAAAATGCAAAGCATTTAAACTATTTGTGCAGGTATTTTATATTGTAATTTTAAAAAAAACATTGTATTTGTAATTTTCATATTTTTTTAGCACCCGCATAATTAGAGAAGTAGATACTGCTCCAAGAAATAAGAATCATGCTTTTCTACCCTAACATCCCCTCGGCTCGGAGCTTGTAATTTCCTAGTGCACTCGTGACTACCTGGGTGATGTTGGCAAAGGGGACGTCTACTGCGGTGGCCGTGTCAGCGTGACTGGCGTAGAGCAGGAACCTGGTCCCCACCTCGTCGGGCGAGGCGGGCAGCATGTCGAGGTATCCGAACGGCCCCGAGTCTTGGTAGCAGCCGAGACCCTCGTAGCACACCTGCGACTCTGCACGCCGCTTCCTGAGATATTGCATGCAGATTTCATTTTAACTTTTTAAATTTTATTGAATTTATTTGTCCTACTATTTGATTTTTTTCAGTTGGAAATTCGATTTTATTTCATTTCAAAGATTTTTTGAATTTGCGATTACAATACAATTTGACATAACAATAATAAACTACCTACAGGATGAATATCCCAATCAAAACGGTTCTTAATTCTCATAATTACTTTTAGTTTTATTATTTTACTTTTCTGTAAAAGTTTAAATGATATTTTTATTTTTTTATTTTAAAATATTTTTTGGCATTTTGTTAATTTTTATTTATTATTTTCTATTATATATTTTTTGTGGATTTTCTGTTTTAAATTTTTGACATTTGACTTGAAGAAGAGATGGCCATGGACCTCAAAACGTCAGCTAAAAATAAAGTTGTTTAATATTCGATAATACCCATTTCATTTCAATTAATATTAATTCTGGTGGAATTAGGTCACGGCCATAAGGATTAATTCTAGTGGAATTAGGAATTTAAAAGTTCTAGAATAGGGCCCCAGGTCGGCATTTGTGTAATTATTGTGAACTTATTGATATGATTCACGCAATCCTTTCAAAATACAAAATACAAAATAACCTCGATTTGGACATACCACTGAAATCGGGTCCCCCCCCCCTGGTCCGACCCCATTCTGTACCGGCCTTCCCACCCGGACTCCCCAGGACCGGTAACACCAACCCACCTGGACAGAGTCCTGGAGTGCGTCATCACCGCACGCTTCTGCCACGCCTCCATCGACGTCAACACGGCGCGGAAGATGGCGGCGTCGTTCCTCTCGTCCAGCGCCTCCTGCGCAGGCGTCGCCCACGGCGTCCCGACGCACACTGTAACATGATCACGTGATAGAGTGAGTCACGCCTGACTGGGAGGTAGGCAACCTCCATGACACTGATGTATTGCGGGTTGCCTACACCTCAATGGGACAGTAAAAAAATGTGATGGCATCATCCGAAGAAGTCTATGCTAACTCGTCATTATTCTACCTCTAGTAGGTGAGCTCTGATTTCATTGATAATAACAAGGATTGATTGTCAAGGAACCTGACCAGCAGCTAATCCGTTTCTTTCAAATACCGTTTTATGATTATTATTGTTGGGTGTACTTTCATAATAGCATTTCGACTATACTCAAATTATTTGTAATATTCAAAGATACAAGATAGTATATACCGCAAGCAATTTTTACTGACGACCTTAGAAATTCTATTTTTTGTCCAAAACGTAGGATAGGTACTCATACTTGAATAATTGGGGTATTTTTGTCGTCGAGTTTTGGCCCAAATATTGTGTCAAATAGACGACAATGTCAATTAATATCAATAATTTTTAATATGGTCTAATCTTTATTGTAAAATCAATTGCTTTAAATTTAAATATAAATTCGCAACCAAAATACCAGGATTTGTTTGAGTAACGATGTATGTTTGAGTATTATGCAACATTAATTAAGGCATGCGTACAATCTCTACTTTCACGTATAGGTGGTAATTATGTCAAATATATTTGTGAAAATGTATAACGCACACCGAGTCGTTAGTGTCCACTATGTTAATAAGTAAAATTGAACCCACCATACAGTCGGCCACTTTCTTTATCATTTAACCCGTCTGGACCAGACATAAAAACCCAATTCTTTGTTCTAACCTTCCTAATTCCTTCTGCAATCATACGTGTGTACATATCAACAACAGTTATAAAGTAGACTAGTACTAACTAGCATGGGCGTCCCCAGGGGGAGGGGGGGGGGGACAAGAGGGGGAGCTTGCCCCCCCCCCACCCCCCCCCGGATGACAGGAAACATCAATTTATGTGTTATTTTATGTATTGTTTTATTTTCTAAACAAAAAAACTTATAAGATCATGTTCAAAGTGTCAAAAAAAATGGTCTGAGGGGATTTCCCTCCACCATCCCAAAGTGTCAAATTAAAAAAAAAAAAAAAAAAAACATCACAACGTCTAAAAAGTGATTTCAAAGTGTCCAAAAACCAAAAAATGCCCCGCGGGGCTGGGGGGGGGGGGCGTCCCCATCACCCCTACCCCCCTTAACTCGGGGCATTGTTTTCTTTGCTTTGCCCTCCCTTGGCGGAAATCATGCGGACGTAGAAGAAGGCCGGAAGTCCATTTTCTGTCTTCGTCCAATCATATTTTTAATGTTGACAATAGTATATACATGGAATGGAATACTTCAATAATATAACTGTATTTTGTTGACATCATTCCTATGTGAAGCTCAACATTTGCAAAGATCTCTACATTTTATACGGAATTTCGGTTTAAAGTGATTACCTACTAGTTATCGCTCGATGGTTTTATATTCCATCATAAAAGTGCTGATCATATTTTCTGCAGATTACGGAATGTCGGTTCGAGGTGTTGCATGTACCGGTGCTCGCTCATCAACGCGTTACAAGCGTTCTATTGCGTGTCAACACTCAACAGGATCGGATCGCAACAAGGAAGATCAGCTTTCTTGTGAAAGTTGCTGTACGACAGTTGAATACAAAGGACGGGATGACATTGTATGGTAGACGCAGGCTCTGTTGTTACTACGTACTTAGCTCGAAGTGATGGCTTGAATTGATGATTGTTTGCAGTTTAAGAGAGTCAGATGCGTTGTTATAGAGATGGGGAAGTCTCGGGAAATTTTTTATAGTACATTTCTAAAATATCAACGCTAATAATAATACTTATCCACTTATCAACCGTGAAAATTAACATTTTCATTCATAAAAATAAAAATAAAATATCATGGAAATTTTGGCGGGAAAATCGGTAAGTGATAAGAATCAGAATTGTGATGCCATTTCCAAGTCTCCAACAATGTGTTAACATGGTGCATTGTCAATTTTCCAGTTTTAAAATTAGAAGAAATCCTTCAATATTTGTAAATTAATTCCTTGATAACTACTCGTCCCACAACAACAACAAACAAAAACATCTGTGTTCAGCAACATCTCAACTTTCATAAAATAAATATTATTCTGAAATCTAATCGTCACGAGACTTCTCTATTAAAACATTTAATATTATCACAGGAACTTGGACGAATTTTATAATATAATACAATAGGTAAATTTATAAATCTAGTAATAGACAACTAAATCAATCGATAACACCTTATACTATTTACTATTTTTTTTTTAAAGTTGATCGGAACATTTTAAATATGCAATTATTGTTCAAAATCTAAAATGCAAACCAGAATGAAGTTTTCTAATCAAAATGTCGGCTTGATCGGAGAAACAGTTTGGCATTTAGCTATCGATAACGGAAAATAACTAAGAAAGAAACAATCATGACCGAGCCTAAAGAGTGAAAAGGAAGCGCTCGCTTCGCTAGCACAATAATTAGAGTGAAAACGATATTATATTGAAAAAATTAATTATTTAATGGTAATAATTGGTTGAAAGTTTTTTCCAAGACTATATGTATAAACAAACTAGGAAAACGCGGAGTGAACAAGTGGAAAACCTTGACCACAGATAATATTTCAGATTATCTATCACTCAGTAAAGAGAAGAAAGAGATTTTGCCAGAAATAAATGGAAAAACGAACTGGATAGTACTTAGTAGGCAGCAGGAAGCAGATCTGTGGATTATTTTTTCTTTTAAAACCAGTATTTTATGAACTCCATAGTTCTCTCAACCTGGAGTCTGGAACTAATAATAGAGATGATTCTGGACTCCAAGTTGATAGCTAACTCAAGTGTTTGTAAAATAACGGTTTTAAAACACAATCAAATCCACAGATCGCCTGCTGCAGAGTTAATATTTTGTGAAATAATTGACCTGTTGTGGAACTTCGCTTAAACAGTAACGTGAAAAGAAAATTCATAAAGCTTTACAAAAACAAACATTAAGATTTAAACGCACACGATTTAAAATGAGACAAGGAGGAAGTTAGACTCATTCTAGGTATTTAGCTGTCTTAAACTGCTGGCAAGTATTCGGATCTGATTCGTCAAGCACTTCCTTATTAACATGAGGCGTTCGACGTAGGCTGAAACGTGATCGAGTCAAATAACGTGCACATTTACGTAAAAAAGATGTTTGGAATTTAAAATACTTCCCACAATAAACTACTAAACATTGAAAATGAAAGCGAAGAACTTAATATTATTCATGTATATTTATTTGTTTTAGAATTTAGTAGCAGTGGCGTACTTCAAAGTTGAAATAAAAATGTAGAAAAGGGAAGTTTCGTGAAATTTTATTGCAGTTAATTTGTAAATATCATCATAAGTTATAATGATGAACACACATAACCCTCGAGAAATGTAAAATTTGCATTCATAAAAATCAATTTGAAATGGAACGAAATATTTTGGCGGGAAAAACGGCATGTTTTAAGTCGACAACAATGTGTTACCATGGTGATACACTTTGTTACCATGGCAATTGAAGGAATGTGATGTCATTTCCAAGTCCACAGCAATGTGTTACCATGGTGATACACTTTGTTACCATGGCAATTGAAGGAATGTGATGTCCTGTCAATTTATTCTGTTTTAAATTTAGAAGTAATGTATCAAACTTTGTAACTAAATTTCTCGAAACTATTCACCGCACAACAAAAATAATACTATATATATCTGTGTTCAGCAACATCTCAACTATAATAAAATAACTATTATTATGAAATCTAAGTTACTGGAAACTTCCTTATTGTATTTGTAATGCGGATTAAAATAATTTAGTTATGTTATATATATATTTTTTTTAATATATATTTTTTTTTAGAAATGGAGCTATTTTATGTGCATTCTATTCCCACTGCTCTCGATAATGGTCTCGAATGGCGCCTGACGTCTGATTCTGTTTGTCTTTCTGGTCTGATTCCTGCATGTTTGTAGAATGATGGTACAGTGAATACATGCAGATTGCACAGGATGTAGAGTGGAACAATTTGTATCTGGAGATATTAGCAAAGAAACCAGGAAAATAACAAATCTCTCGTCATCACAATGGTTTATCACATAGATTCTGATGGTTCTTGTAGCAAGGTCACGCATCCCCCCCCCCCCCCTCCCATGGTTGAATGATATTCTTCCCCCCTCCCACCACCCATGTAGGTAACCCATACAGAGACCTACATGACAACAGTACATTTCTTATTTCATTGTATTGATGGAATTCGCTCATAAATTGTTTCGACGGTCATTATTTATTTTGGAAATGTAAAGTATGTTTTTTAAAAAAAGATGTGTGGAAATAAATACACACACATTCTTGGCCTTTTCTCTAATTTTTATTTGAGTTGACGTTTTCTATGCGGAATTTCTTTGTAGAGCACAAGAAAAACAAGAGTGAAATAAAATTATTTATTTTCATTCTGGTGTTTCATAAGTTAAATTTGCTTTTTACACTGTATTTAAAAAAAATCATGCATCAAATCAATGCGTCATGGTTATCTTATCTGACGTCACAGCTCACTACAATCTGACTAGGGTGTATTTTCTTTCAGTAAATAAGTAATTAATACCTTATAACTAATTACTATCATTATCTTTCTTGATTTTTTTTTTTACTATTTTTGTCTTTTTATTATATTTTTTTCACAGCTGTATTTAAAGTACAAATATTAATAAACTATTGCAGAATTGCTTGTCCCCAGTAAAATAATAAAAAAAAACTACCGTCTGTGACAAGCAAAGATGAACCCGCTCGCAATGCTAAAGCGGGTTCATCTTTGCCTGTCTCCGACCTTAGGGGCTGTGCATAAAGGAAGTCACGCTTCAGGGGTGGGAGGGAGGGGTGCACCAGTATAGGACACAGTGTGACAGGGGGGGGGGGGGTCACCAGTATAGAACACAGTGTGACAGAGGGGGGGAGGGGGAGTGCATCAGTGTAGGACACAGTGTGACAGGGTTGAGGGGGGGGGGGGTCACCAGTATAGAACACAGTGTGACAGGGGGGAGGAGGGGGTGCACCAGTATAGAACACAGTGTAACAGAGAGGGGGAGGGGGAGTGCATCAGTGTAGGACACAGTGTGACAGGGGGGGAGGGGGGTGTACCAGTATAGAACACAGTGTGACAGAGAGGGGGAGGGGGGTGCACCAGTATAGGACACAGTGTGACAGTGTGGGGGGGGGGGGTGGGGGGTGGAAATGGAGCCAGTAGGACGTCACGTTTTAATATAGATATTGTCAAGAATGTTAATTTTCAGTTGATATGTCGGGACCGGAAATTTCGCTATTTTACAGTCAAAAATATTTTATTTAAGGGGGGTACAGATAGATTTGGGATGTCCTTTTAGGGGGGGGGGGGGGTCTCGAAAAGTGTGACACAGCGTGACAGGGGGGGGGGGGGGTGTCAAAATATCCCATCTTTAGCGTTACGTCCTTTATCCACAGCCCCTAGCAAAAAAGCAACAACGTATACATCAAATGATGTGTAAGATAACACGAAATCTTTAGCCATATCTGTAACATGTTTCGTTCTGTAATCAATTCGTAAGAACCAACAAAATGTTACAGATGTGTCCTTGACAAAACACCGGCAGCCTGATCAAGGTATTTCGATGTCATCAATGACATACTTTCGTGTCAACGCCTTTACTAATTCATAATATTAGTTAAATATAACATCATGCATTGCTGTTTTGTAACGCCTATCTTTCTATTTGCGCAAATCTTGCACAACCTCAGCCATTGCAACGGTGTTTTAAGCTCAGACGCCTTTGACAAATTTTGAAATATCTCGTTTTCGAAAAAACACGAATATGTAATAATAGACCTAGATAAATAGATGAAAGTTGTAATTAAAATAGAATGCAGTTTGTAATCATTGAGTAGGTTGGAGAGTTTGTCCCGTTCTAACATTAATTCACATTCTGATCAAAAACTGTATTCGAAATCATGCGCGTAGGAAACCTTATTATGTGACAATTTGGTTCGAGGGGGGAGGGGGGGGGGCAGTTTATCTGCAGACACTATTTTGATTTATTTTTGTAAAAATAATATAATTTGAAGAGATTTTTGGAATCATACTGAATTAGCCTAAGTTACAATATTGCTAATCATACCTGGGTATCTAATTTGAAACAAATAGGTATATCATATGATGTACCTATTTGTTTTTGTCTAAAATCGTTACAACTGTACCTAACTATAAATTAAAATGAAAAATTACGAGGATTCAAGTTGAAAAAACATTTTTGTATATGATAGAATTATATTATTCAAGTCCAGGTATTGGAGCAAATCCATGCATTTTGTAAACATATTCTTTTAGCATCATTTTTGTTGATATAAAATCACTTTCTGGGGTAGGGAGGCATTGGCCCTCCTCCCTCAAAAATTAATTTTCGACTACGCAAAAAAAATTAATTAATACACTTATTTTATATTAAAACGTCAATATGATATTTGAAGCATTGGATCTTTTATTATGTATTTTCTTATTAAAAATGTTATACACTTATTTTG
This sequence comes from Leuctra nigra, assembly GCA_934045905.1. Classification (NCBI taxonomy): domain Eukaryota; kingdom Metazoa; phylum Arthropoda; class Insecta; order Plecoptera; family Leuctridae; genus Leuctra; species Leuctra nigra. The sequence goes on from OW203772.1 coordinate 17,760,928, forward strand.
TTTCAATTACAAAAACTATGTTAAACCCAGAAATTATTTTTATTTTTAAATATAAAAACGGACACGGTTGCCAAATATAACTGCGACATTCAAAATTACTAACAAAAGACAAGCCATTAAAGTGACGGAATCCTAGAAGCGTGACAATTTTGATTGATGTTATAATAATGCAGAATGCAATTTTTAATGCACAATGCAAATCACAATGTTTTGTTAAATGTAAGAGAAATTATGTTTTCCCCGCCTGAAATATTCTTAATTTAATCACAATCATTGTCTGGTTTTGACAGAGTTTCATTGTTTGGCGACAAATTATATGTGTATGCATTGATACGCTCAGGTGGTTCCAATTTAAAATGAGGAAGTTTTAAGTATTGTTATAAAAAAGAGTAGAATGTTCGTTGCGAAATATTCTTTTTAAAAAGGTGTTTGAAAAGGCGTACAAATCAATTTTCCTGTGAATCAAATAGTTCGATCTTGTTAGAAATAGGCAGACGAAATGGAACGTAATAAATCTTTTACAGAATGTTTGTTAATTTTCTTGGTTTTGCGATGCACACTTTTGGAATGGTGAAATCAATCAATGGTGAAAGATTGAATGAAATAACAAATAGTAACAAACATTCAAGTATTCTTTTTTAAACAAGGAGCTTTCAAATGACTCATGCCATCATTACAAGTATATATATTAATGAATAATAGAAATGGGCCCCTTCGCCCCTTCTACCTCCGAAGGCATCTTTTTCAAACCCATTGAAAGTTATACACATTATCAGAAATATTGGACGCCAATTTCACTCATTTGCTTTATTACTATTTATTGCTCCTCCATAATTGCAATATTGCCATAACACATTGCTTGTGAAAGTCTAACAATTTATTCACGAAGAACAAAAGAATGAAAATTGTACACATCGCAGTGTATAATTGAAGGATCAAAGTTAGCAGAATAATTTTGTTCTGATGATTGTTTACCTTTCAATGTACACTCGGCCAAACAAAACTTGAACGTTGACCAAATTTGAATGACTGCTGGTCATGTCCCATAACCAATCAAAGCTTGTTATTATCATTGAAATGTGAGGTCACCTACTAGAGTGAGACAATGAGATCGCTTAGACTGATTTCTGATGGTGCGATCTTACATTTATCAGCCTATCAGATTTATTGAACGTTCAATTCTTGTTTGGCTAAGTGTACATACTTATTTTCAATATTTTAGTATTTTATTGGCTCCTTTCCCATTACGTCACAATCTTTGGGACAAATGTTTCCAGTCTAGAAATTATATATAAATCACTTTTCTCAGATAAAAATGTATCTAGAAAATATGTATGGATAAATATTTGTGAATGACCTCTACAGGTACTTTTCAATATGGCAACAATATCTTTTGAAAGATTCCTATCATTTTTATGTGACATAGTCTATCGGATAAAAATGAATAAGATAATTATTAAGATTCATTCTCTAGGCACAAACCCAGCTAGCGGATTCCTTGTCGAAATATTTGAAATAGTTCTTATAAATGCAGAAACCTTGCAGTGTTCTACCGTTTAAGTTCCTCATTGCTGAAATGTTCTAATTTGGTTCCTTATTGCTCTGGAGTAGCTACGTGTTAAAGTTCAAGGTCGATTCCATGGAAATGCGCATTCTTTATATTTATTACATCCCGGAGTTCCTTATAAAAGAATTATAATTGGTACTGTTTTAAATATACTTTTTTCCAGGCGCACAAAAATATATCTCTGAAATGACTATTCCAATAAAAACGGGATTATTTTTCAAACGAAGATATTAATTTTATTATGCACTTATATTTAATGGTACTATATAAAATGTACTTGTTCACTTTCGATACTCCGGAACAAATAACAAAAATGTGAATCAAGTAATAATAATAGAAATATATGAAAGGCAATCGCATGAACATTTTTAACTTTCTCATTTGTTTATTTTATTTTTACATACCTTTTTAAGTTATTTATAACTTATAGATTTAATTAGATTATAGCTTGATTATAGATATATAGATAGAGATTTACTCATTACTTTTAGATTGAAACATTAGGCAAAATTTATCATCCGGGCAAATGTTTCGCGATAGGTACTATTTTCAATTATTTATGAGGGCTTGTCTGCATTCTATTAATTTTTGCGTCAAATCATACGTGTACAGTCACGGGAATACGTTCTTGCAGAAAACTTACCCTTATGACCAATAGAGTACAAGCAATAGACCTGGTTGCTAGGTAACAGACCCAATCTTATTTATCTCACTGGTTCACAGGAAATTTCTCAATAGTTTAATCGTATTTTAAACATAGTTCAGTAAGGTATAGATATTAAAAAGAAATGCAGATATTTTATGAAATAAATTAAGGAAATGTTATCAAGGAATATTATATTGAATATTTATTATTTATATACTGAAATCATCTGTGACCAGTGAAATTTTGGTCAGCTGGGACATCATATAATGGAGACACTCTATACCCTCTAAGGGTGAGTACTAATTATGACTCAATTAACCACTAGAACGCTCCGCCTCCTGATACGTCACGAGTCACGTGACCCAAGTGGCGGGAACATGGTTGTGGGCCAGCTCGTCGCCGCGCGCCATTAGAACACATAGGGAAGTCAGTTCGGTTGATTCAAAAATCGTATTTCAGTGGCGAAAATGGTACCGAAATGTGTTGTGTCGGGGTGTAACATCAGCACAAAAGTTCCCTGAATAACATTTCTTAGATTTTCTAGTAACATTGCTGTGAGAAAAGAGAGAATTATAAGAATTCGATTGAACGAACGGCTGTTTGCTGTGTTGGCAAAGCGACCGTGTTTTATTTGCTTGTTTAATTCCCTATACATGTACATAATTCCCTAACTTGACTCATTTGATCATCCTGCTATATAGGTGATTACCAAGTGCAATGCCTTCATACCTTCATACCTAGACGAAAATATTTACTTACTTCTAGTTTAGACCTACAAGAGTAAAAAATACCACCAACAAACTGTTTGTAGGTAAGTGGGTGGGTATAGGTAGGTATGTAGAAATAATCAACAAACCGTCAATAAATCCGTGAATAATAAACATCCGTAATAAAAATAACGTTCACCAGTGAATTATTCCTATTTAGTATAGGTACCTATAGATTGCTTACATAAATGTAGAGAGTAAGAAATATTCAGCTTCCCGCGCTAGCAAAAGCCAGGAATCAACACATTTGTCTGAAGTCCATATCTCGGTATAATATCCACTCACCAACAAACTATAACATTCTTTGAGTAGCCAATGGCCTTCCTACTTGCCTACATACTTCATAAAATAACTTTGATTAAAACAATTTAACTTTTTTAACGATTTTATCCACGTAAGTTGCTGCAGGAATCTTACGGCATCCTTGTTGGCCGGCAGAACTTGGGCCACGACAAAGCTGCCCCCTAGCGGCTGAGACGCGAACAAAAGTTAACTCCGCCCCGTTCTAGTGGTCAATTCCTAGATTGGACAAAAACGAATAAAATAAATCGTCCGTACTTACTCTGTATAAAAGCGATTAACACTGCAATACTCCAGTTGAGCGCCATCTCTCGCTGCATTCGGCTACAGTGTGCGTCAGGTCACTGGTGTGTGCCAAGCACCACAGTAGTTGGACAGAAGAGCCACGATATATGGACCTTGGACACACTCTTGTCGACACTCCGGAGCACTCTAGACACCTTGCATCAAAACACTGTCTTGGTTTCACTTTTCACACGAGACTCGTTTATTAATGTTGGAATTGTCGAGTTCTTGACCTCTAAGCTACTATAATTATCTTACAAAACCCTAAGAAGTTGCTTAATTGTTTTATTAAACTTCTGGGTCTAGGTGAGTGTGTTTTTTTATATAAGTTTTCAGTATCTCCTTTGTTACTTTATTTTTAACTGGAAGGCCGTTATATGTTAGAAACTTTAAATTGACCAATCAAAAATGTAAGATTATTTTGGAATATTTATGTTCACTGATTGAAATTTGAATATTTTAATTTCGGTTTTAATTGTTGTTCGCGCACTTTTCTAAATTCGAATGTTTTTCAAATATTCAAAAATATTTTGTTCGATTCTCAGATTCAAACTCAATCCAAGCACTCTTCCAAACAACTCACTTGTCAAATATTCAAACTTTCGTTCGATTCTCACATTCAAACTGTCTATTCATAAAACGTTCCAAAAGCTAACCACACATTTTAAATCGATCTTCACAGCACGCACAAAAGAGATCGAAAGCAACAACGAAGAGATACAATTAAAAGCCAATCACTTTCAGTCTAACACTCGAAAGTAGCTGTCGATCTTGTGGCATGGCAATTCAGGTCGATGTCTGATGATCCTATTGTTGCACACGCCCACCACGGTGTGCCGGCCGGCAAAGCAGTCTGCCCCGTTAGCGACTTTCTCCTCCTCTCTCGGAACCTGATAACAGAGAATTAAGTTTGAATGAGTAATAAAACCTCGGATATGGAGATTAAGGAGTTACTAGGTTAGGATATCGCCTTGATCTGAATTCAATTGAGTTTCTATTCTTGTCATTTTATACTTTATTCTTCGATTGTGGTTGTAATTTAAGATATTTTTATAATTATGCGCTTTACTGCATAATTGCTTTTATGGATGGCAGTTAAAATATACATTATTAAAAGCTATGAATACCTACGTGGAAACAGGAAAAAGTTATGCTATTTATGGAAAAAAATATATAAATTAAAACTGAATGACAAATTAAAAAGAAAATGAAATCGCATGCTAATGTTCAAATATCAGAGAAATTTAAATAATAAAAAATCTCTATGATATCTTGCAAGCTTTCAGAGTTCATAGCGTGCAAAAAATATGGTTTGTTTTGTTCAATAACAACATTTCGGATGACAATTATTGTATTGACCATCATCAAATAAATCCAATTTATTTGTGTAAAAAAAAAATCTTTTGATGTACATATTTATTGAGAATTATGTATTATCATAAATGTAATGATTATTTACCAAGTCCCAATGGGGATCTGTGGCTGCGACCTCAGTTTTGTATTTGTTTGTATTTGTACGTATTATTTAAAAAAAAATCAAAATACAGGTGGTTTTAGATGATTTGGCCTGATGATGGCCAAACCCAAGTGAACTGAATAAATAATTTTACAGAAAAAAAGTATTAAAAAATCTCAATTTGCGATTAATTTTAGGAAAGTAGGTATCAAATTTATTGGTTTAGTTTAGTTTCCGACTAGAGTAAAGCCCACTACTAAAGGCTGTTTTTCAATTCATCTCTTAAATTAATAGTTCATGACAAAAAAGTCTGAATCAATTGTTTGAATTTAGAATATCATTAAAATCAGGCCCTTCCTTAGATATACTTAGATAAATTCCCACAATAAATTTACATGAAGCCAACCAATCACATGTGTGTTGAATTAAATTTATTGCCAGTTTCAATGTAGGTATGCGTCACATAATATGTAATTTCAATTTCATACTAACATGACAAAAAAATAACTACTAACACACATTGTAGCTCAAAATCACAAAGTAAACAATACAACGTTTGTAAATATTACAAATCATGGCAAGAGTTAGATCCATGTCTCCAATGTTTTGGAATACGAATTAAAAAAAACTCTCTCTTATAAATACATTTCAGAATAATTTTTATTATTACCGTGAGATGACGATTTACAAAGATTAATAAAAAAAAATCTTAAAATTTTATACAAAATCTTCTTTGACGTCGTACTGTATAAGTGCATTGCCATGACAATAAAGTCATCACCATGGTAACACATTGTTGTGTACTTAGAATTTATATTATCTTATTGTCAGTTTGTATTGTCATTATTATTTGTGTTTTATATTTAAATAATTATGAAAAGAATTAAAAGACTTTATGCCTAAACAACCACAAAAATGATTAAAATGTCCAACTCTCAAAAATATGCTTGACGTTTTCAGGAAGTTATTCGACGACATTCGACTGAGCTTAAATCAAAATTGCATTTATAATCATGATGTTGTAACCAAACCGTACAAGCTTGCCAATTGAATAATAATGTGGTCAAACTAGGAAAACACTTAACGTTTTGAACCCGGTCATAATAAATACAATTATGCTGTCAAATGTTTAGATAATTTAATATCCTGACGACTTTTCATATAAGATGGATGCTAATTCAGGCTAAATAATTTGATATAAATTGGACTCGAAGTTTATTTTGGAGACAATATTTCTTAAATATCGTTATAACTTTTGAATAATTTGAATAAATAGAAACAATAATTTGTAGCTAATTTTTTTAGCCGATTCTTATGTAACAACAAGTTACGACTAAAATATTGGCTTTGTTAATTATTTTTCAAATGTTACATCATTTGAATGGTTCTAAAGTTTGACGATATTTAATAAATATAATCTAAATGTTTACCTTCAAGTGCAGCCGACTATTAAATCTATGAACAGAACATTAAATGACTGACAGTGTTTAAAATTATGTTCATAAACTATAATTTTCATGAACAATGGTCAAAATGACCGTAAACATAATTTCAACTTGATCGGAGACACATTTAAAGTTCACATTTCAATCGAATGGGTTTCAAAGTAATGCGAGCCAAATTTCAGCTCGATCGGAGGAACGGTCTGATATACATACCGCTTCAACTGACAAAATTTAAACTCTTTTTAATACGTAAAGAATAGTTTACATAGCAAACTTATAAATAACATTATTATAGTCAAATATTTTGCTATAGGTGTAAACTTAATAAAAAAAATAAAAATTTCCAAAAAATTATTAAATTTTAAAAATTATTATGTACCAATTTAAAAAATTACATTCAAAAGTTAGCGATTATTTCTTAGATCATACAAGAACTATATATCGTAAGCTAAACTGTTTTTCACATAGGTTCAAAATTATTATGAGATATCTCCAGAAATTACCTCTTATAAATTATAATCAATGTTTACAACGTATATTACAACACAAACGCTCAACTATTTCGCACCTTCACAGCTTCCTAACAGAAACCCAACTGAAGCGACTTTACAATTGACTTTCAACAAGCCCGGTCCAACACTTCTCCAATTCCCCCACCTCGAACACAACATAGAGCAATAACGACGATGCAACTCAGTAATCATTCATGCATTGTTTCTCAGATTCGCACAAGTTTGTTCTTCCTCTGAGTTAGGCAACACATGGAACCTCACGGCACGTCCCGGAAGTCAAAAACCTCGCCAACAAGCTACTTGTTACCCAGGGCCAGTTAGAGGAAGAAAGTCACTTGACTTCTACACCGAACCATCATTTATCTGAACACAAACACTTTCCAAATTACTTCAACAGAAAAGATCTCTTTCAAGTATCTTAATAAAAAAAACAAGTGAAATAAGGGGGGGATGCGGAAATTATTCTGTGACTTGTATTTTTTAATTACGACATAATTTTTTACTGGTTCCTTATTTGTATAATATCATGCTTTGAAAATGTATTGTAACATCATCTATTTATACTATTATGGATTCCATGTCTATTTTTTATATCTATACAACATTATTTTATATTTGTTTGTTTTTACTTTACGAGATTTTACAAGGAAAACTCACTTAGAACTTAGAAGAGAAAATGAATTAATTTTCAAAATATACTAAATTAAATGTCATGTAGATTCTTTTCTCATTTTCTTTTGGTACAAATTATTTGTTTGAAAATGGAACATAAAAAATCAATTAACGTATGTAAACAGGGCAATGATTTGATTATCAATGTTTAAATTATCTTAGGTCATATTTTTTGTTGTCAAATAAACATTGTGATTGAGTCAGGTTGGTATCATTGGTATGGTTCAAGTGTTATTAGCAAATGTTTTATTCATTAAAACGTGTCTCCTGCATCGGATGAGAGTGTGAAGAAAGCCATATCTCACCTCCCCATCACTCATCTGTACAGAGCACGCTTTCCAAATGTACCACACACGCTATAGCATGACGTCATCACGCAGTACGCGCGATCTCGACGCGTTCAAGCGGGTGGAACGACGACAGTTCCCGAACAGGAAGAAGGAAGTGTACATCTTGGATGCAGGCGCGTAGGAAGGGGGGATTCCCCCCTTTGATTCAATTCCCCTCCCTGTTCTTATAAATGTATATGTCAAGATAAAAATATGCTTAAACAGCATTAAAATCGCGTAGAATTACACCAAATTCATGCCCGAAATTCAAAATTTTTCCGGGGCTCTGCGCCCCGGACCCGCATTTCGCTGGGGGGCCCTCCCCCAGTCCCCCCATTGCCTTTGTAGTCACTATAGTATCTCCAGCTCAAGTACTTTTACATTTATCCCCCCCCCCTTCCAAATTTAGTTCCTACGCGCCTGTACAACGGAACGTCACACGTATCACTGTGAGAATCAAATGAGGAGGCCTCCCTCAGTAGCCAGACAAGGAAGGGGCCCCTTAAGATAATTTGAGGAGGCCCCCAGCCCATCAGCAAGAATTAAGGCATATGACCTTAATCCATCACAAATCTAGTAGTGAGGCCCCATTGAACTCCCAGTGACAAACTAAAGAAGAGGGTTCCTGGATCTACAGTGATCCGACAAGTGAGAAGGCCCTCGTCCCTAAATAACTAATAAAAAAGAAGCCTCATGACACCAGTGACAGATCATTTGAGGAGGCCCTCAGTCCCTCAGCAAGAATTAAAGAATGGGCTCCTCCTATACCTCACCAACAGAGTATGGAGGCCCCTTGACTTCAAGTGGCAGACCAATTGAAGATGCCCCCAGTTACTAATCAAGGAAGAGGCCCCGTGACCATGAGTGAGCGGTCAAGTGAGGAGTCCCCCCAGTTACTAATCAAGGAAGTGGCCCCTTGACCATCAGTGTGCGGTCAAGTGAGGAGTCCCCCCAGTTACTAATCAAGGAAGTGGCCCCTTGACCATCAGTGTGCGGTCAAGTGAGGAGTCATCCAGTTACTAATCAAGGAAGAGGCCTCTTGACCATCAGTGTACGGTCAAGTGTGGAGTCCCGCAGTTACTAATCAAGGAAGAGGCCCCTTGACCATCAGTGGCAAACCAATTGAAGATTCCCCCAGTTACTAATCAAGGAAGAGGCCCCTTGACCATCAGTGGCAAACCAATTGAAGATTCCCCCAGTTACTAATCAAGGAAGAGACCCCTTGACCATCAATGTGCAGTCAAGTGAGGAGTCCCCCAGTTACTATCAAGGAAGAGACCCCTTGACCATCAATATGCAGTCAAGTGAGGAGTCCCCCAGTTACTATCAAGGAAGAGACCCCTTGACCATCAATGTGCAGTCAAGTGAGGAGTCCCCCAGTTACTAATCAAGGAAGAGACCCCTTGACCATCAGTGTATGTCAAGTGAGGAGTCCAACAGTTACTAATCAAGGAAGAGGCCCCTTGACCATCAATGTGCAGTCAAGTGAGGAGTCCAACAGTTACTAATCAAGGAAGAGGCCCCTTGACCATCAATGTGCAGTCAAGTGAGAGTCCCCCAGTTACTAATCAAGGAAGATACCTCTTGACCATCAGTGTGCGGTCAAGTGAGCGGGCCCCCCAGTTACTAATCTGAATCTGAATCTGAATCTAATCGAGGAAGAGGCCCCTTGACCATCAGTGTGCGGTCAAGTGAGCGGGCCCCCCAGTTACTAATCTGAATCTGAATCTGAATCTAATCGAGGAAGAGGCCCCTTGACCATCAGTGTGCGGTCAAGTGAGCGGGCCCCCCAGTTACTAATCAAGGAAGAGGCCCCTTGACCATCAGTGTACGGTCAAGGAAGAGGCCCCCTGACTTATCCTATGCGTGACAAGGCGATGTGGAAGCACCTTGCACTTCACACTGGCGCGTGCTGTGAATGAAGCATGAGAGAAAGTCTAGCCAGATGGATGTGTGACAGAGGGGAAGAAGAATGGAGCACTTGATGGATGAGGAACTCGATGTCAATGATGGAGGTGTGAGAGGCGAGCCCGATGTCTGTACAGAGTGTCTCTTTGTTTGCTTTGTAGCACATGGTCACGCACGGCTATATAAGTATCAAGTTTTGCGAGGTATTAAAATGTTTTTCCATTGTGTAAAAATAAGTTTACACTTCAACAGTAATTTTTTACTGTGCTGGTATACACCCTTGGACTCTTATATCGCGTGTTTGCACTCACTCTCTAATGGTCGTCTATGAAAATATGGATAATAAAATGTACACCCACCGACACAACTAATGAGCTTTGCGAAATAAGCATGTTCAATTTGTGTGTCCTCGGTTGTAAGTACGATCACTTACTTGTTTGCTCATAGTTCTCTGTTCTAAATTATCGTAAACCAAAAAAGAATGTAATGAAATATAATTTGCATGTAATTTTATTCCAAGGATATTTTCGACTAAATTAATTAAGTTGGTCCACAAATCAAACATAATTACATTATATGAATTACATTTTTTTTAAATGCACTTGCTTGCCTGCAAAAGTCACGCAATGTTAATAAGAAAATCACATTTTACGAAGTATTATAATTTATAATGTTCATATTTTAACTGCGCTAAAATAATTTATATTCCCTAATACAATTTTTTTCTTAAGACCTCTTTAAAGATATAATATTGATATTTTCTCTGCTGGTGCATCGCTTAATCGCGCCTTCAAGTCTCCATGTTAAATCATAGGAAAATAGCAAAATACCATTCATGTACCAATTAATTTATTTCTGGGAATCAATTTAGATGGCGTTTACTATAATATAAAAAAATATAGGTTATATAAGTATCTCAATAATAAAGCGCTTTCATTCTTTCGGCATCATACTTCGCACTTTTGAAGATGATGATGATGCAGAGTGGAAAAGAGGCGGCCGTGGCCTTTTAGTAGTGAACCTTCCCACATTGTCTCTCGTCTGGGTGAAATTAGTTCAATTTGGACCTCCGGAGCAGAAGGGCTGTTTGAGCTAACTTGCTCCAGTATAATTACAAGTAATCTTTGTTTCAAATCAGGAGTGTTGTTTGTAGGAAGCGGAAGAAGATGTGAGTTACGCACGAATGAACGAAAGAGAGTAATCGTGGTGGACAACTTGACCTTCTTGGACACGACCTGGTCATCGGATGAGAGCAGACGTGCGAACTCTGACCCACTGGTCCATTTCCGATACGATCTGTTCCTCACGACCAGATCCAAACATTCATTCATCTATAGCATACGATGCATTTAGCCATAGTTGCACGAACTTCTTTTGTTATGCAAAACTTAAATTTTTCCGCGAGGAAGGAAATCACAGGGAGTGATCCTCTTCATATTGAAGATTTCTCCACCCAATAAAACTATCAAAAATCGAATATATGGTGCCAAAAAGACGGTGTTTCAAACAATGAATACGTGAACCAGCTGCACCTCAGTTTATTGTACGTGGGTGAAATAAAAACCAATAAAAACCAGGGTTGGCATGATTTTCCCCAACCCGAAAAAATCGGTGAACCCCACTTGAAAAAACAATTATTTATTTTTACCAAAAGTGTGTTTTTTTTCAAAAAAATTAAAATAAGTATTCTAAAATTATTAAAATTTTAAACAATTCTCAAATTGATAAAAAAGTGAATAACATAGATATTATGTAAATATTCAAGGTTATAAAAGAGGGTAGTCCCTGATCCAATGTAGGCTACCAAGAAATCCCACTCCGTCAGAACACTTTCCATTCAAAATCAATTAAAATTATAACAATTTAAAAAAATTTATACAAAATAAACATAGTCTGAAAAACCCGAAAAAAAAACAAAAAAAACCTACTCAAAAAACTCATTGGGCAAATTGATTTTGAAAAAACCCATTTTTTCCAACCCTGATAAAAACGTATGCCCACGACAAAACTATCAGCACGGTACCAAATCACACATATTTGAACACAATGACGGGTATATTACATAATCTGCGAGCATAATATGGGCTGGTAAAAGAATCACCAAAACTTGTATCATAATTACTTCTCAAGAAAGCAATCACGATTCATACTTGTAACCGGAAATTTTTCAAGAGAAAACGCAGTCATAATTTTGACTGTTCCGTTCCGCGATTATGAAACAGTACCAGTTCGGTTACGCAAAAATACCAATCAGCGGGATGCAAAAAAGTCAATAAGAATGGGACCAGATTCGCACATTGCGTGCGTCAAAGATTTAGCACTTATTATGCAATTCATAGATAATAAGACATGTGAAAGGGCGTTATTGCGTCACAATTCAACAACCTTTTGTTTCATGTCATCGTTCCATTTTAGAGTAATTTGCATTCGCTAATTTGAATACAAAGTTCAGATTAGGTGTCACATTTTATTCTATTTGATGAGATGAGCTGACTATTGCAGAAAGGAATAGTAAAAGCGATAGTGTTGCAGAATTGTTGTTTTGTGTGATTGGCACATTTTACACAGTTCATGAGCTGATGGTGATTAGTGAATGTTTGAGTATGATTGGTAAATTATATTACGAAGGAAATTTAAATTTAATGTTCACACCTTTTGAGTACTTTACCTATAATTTTAGTTTTAAGTACCCCACAAAATAGTTAACAAAATTATGGTATCCTTAGAACAGTGGAAAAGAATATCTTTCAAATAAGCTACGAAGAATTCCATTACAGCCCGTGAGGAATATGATTGAGTTAAAATATTACAAAATTAAATTGTTTCATTAATTTAATAAGTTTTCGTCCATTAAAAAATACAATTCTCTAAAAAAAGGACAATGAATTATTAAATATATTTTATATTTCTTTACAAAATGTGTATGAACCCAAAATTCTTGCATATTCAAGGAAAGTTAGTTCCAAAGAATATATATATGAATGTTTCGCCAAACTAAACAAAAACACAATGTATAATCATAATGGCTCTGTTGCTATGATAACATTGATAACTACGTCAGAGCCCAGTCTGTCACATCCCGTTCTTTCGGGATTTGCCATCAAAAATGTCAATGTTTTGAAAGGAAATCAAGCGTTATCATCAACCCTCGGTCGAAATACACACTATAGCTCGCAAATTGCGAGTGAAAATATCAAGTACTAGGTAAGTTACAATCGACAAATGATAAAACGGTATTTGAAAGAAATTGGATGGATGACAAAGATTTGATGGCATCATCCAATGACGTCTAACGCATTATCGAACTCTAGTAGGTGAGCTCTGATTTCATTAATAAAAACAAGGATTGATTGTCAACGAACCTGACCAGCAGCCAAACAGTTTTGTTCAAATGCCGTTTTATTATTTGTTGGGCGTACGTATTAGTATCTTTGGTAAGTACCGATGAGATATGAAATATTTTTAAAAAATGCCAACAAATACTTATTAATAATATATGTAAAAAGAGAGAGAAAAACTTGACTAGGTATACTAATAATAAAACACTGTCATTATAAAACGATTGCCACTTGGACACAATAAAAAGACAAATAAGAATAAAAATATAAAATTAATAACATGAAGTGGAAAGAACATGAAAACAAACTTTATACAATAAAACCTACTTCCTAACTGTAGATAACGAAAATCTTGAAGGCTGCAATTCAAATAATCTCTTCTTCCCATCCCATATTTATACCAAGAGTGAAATGCAAAGCGAGTTATATACTTACGTAAGCGAGTGCATGTTTCTTGAAATTGGAAAGATTTATCGAAAGTTATTTTTTTCATAGTTCGTAATTTAAACAAAGGTATTTTTAATGAAATTTCTCTAATACGATTACGGCTGTATAGAAATGATTATCGATCCAAGAATGTCCGAACCCTTTTGTATTTTCTTTTGTTATTATAAACCATCTCTCCCCTTCAGGTTACAAATACTACGTGTTAAAAGACTGAGTAAAACAAAGGCAAGTGGCAGCAATCATCCTTAATGGACCACTTTAAAGATACCCTCTACAATAATCACAGCTAACTGTAATATAACTCAAACCAGCAGCCCAAACATCTTCTTCACGAAGATGGACCATAATTAACCCGTCCCCAGGTTAATGTTAGGGTTAAGTGGGGGTTAACGAACAGGTAAAGGTTTAAAAGGTGCGTTGAACTTAGCTTCACCCTGCATGTTATGAACTTGTATAGCCTCAAGATGCGTTGTGTTTTTATATTCTGGTCATCAGAGAAAGGGTTGAATACCAATTTATCGATTAGCTGCACACTTTTGGAATTATGTAATCAAGTCTTATCATTATCATTTTGACTGTTGTCTACAGTTCCATTGAAGTATTATTTTGCACAATGACTCATGTCACCATTAGAATTTGGTATGATTTGATGCATAATTATGGGTTTATGAGTTCATCTCAATTAATTGAAATGGACATCATGCCTTTTACCGCTGCACTCTGTAGCAGCTGGAATTCCAGCTGTTCTAAGTCGAGAGGTCAATGATGGGAAGGTCCCGTACTAATAGGCCACGACCGTCCTCTACCCACCAAATTGTACCCCTCCTCAGAAGTAAAGGGGATACATATTCCTGATATAATGTTCCATAAATAACGCAATTTAACATTTGAACCAATCAATTACGAAATAAAAAAAAACATTGAAAACGATTTCTCGAATCTAACGAAGAAAATCCTTAACCAATGTAGCCGAAAAAATTGTAGCGATAAAATTGGTCTCACTGAGTCGCAAAATTTCAATTCAACTTTATTTCCAACTACTCGCTAAAGTGTGCATTCCACTATACAATTCAATTTGGGCAATTCAAATCTGCCGATTGGAATTGGGCCAATTTGGCTAGTTTCATAGACAAGAAAAATTCAAATCTTGACAATTCTTGATTTGGAATCGGTTCTTTTCTCAACTGCAATTGGACAATTTTAGATGAATAGACACTAGAATTGAAGCAAATATCGAAACAGAGAACACAACTTCGTAATTTAATCACATTTTGTATAAAGAACAATAATATTAACAAAATAATTGAATACTAATTGCTGTTTAGGACGATTGTTTTGAAAAAAAAACATTACAACCTAACCTCAAACCATGAATGTGAGACACAAAAACAAGATTTGAATTGCCCAACTGAATTATATAGTGGAATACGCACTTTAGTGCCGTGCTACAAAAATAATAAAATTGGGGAAATTGCGGAATTTTCACTCACCCACACCTACAAAATGCCTTTACTTTGACTGTCCTTTACGAATCTCCACAATGACGAATTTTAGCATCAGTTTGATGTTTAAAAGTAATCATGTAGGTTAATTGATGTTGTTTCAATTAAGTATTCAATTATACAGAGGATGTTGTTGTTGAATCTAGGTAAATTTATAATTACACATTCTATTTTGGAAGATCTCTGGCACATAATGGGCCATAATGACGTTCGGTCCAAATGTAGGGTAAAGAGCCAGTTCCGGATCAAAACTCAGTTTGGATCACTCGTTTAAATTCGCTAGTCTACATTTCTGGTAAAATTCTGAGGATAACAATAACATAATTCCTAACACAAAAATTCCTAACACTTGACAACTTTTATACATTCGTAAATTTTGTATAATTTTTATTGTAATGTGGAAAAAAGGCTTATGAAATAAATAAATAAATAAATAAATAAACACTTACTCAATTATTTACTCAACTGTTATGCAACTTTGGGAGCTAGTTTTGATACACATTTTCTGGTAATACTACTGAGAAAACTTAAGAAATACTTAAAACAAAAAAAGTATTTTTTTCATATTTTTTCATGAAATATGTGAAAAATATAGTTTTTTTTCTTTAAATATTTCTTAAATTTTCTCAATAGTATCCCCAGCAAATGTGTATCAAAACTACCTCCCAAAGTTGCATAACAGTGGAGTAAATAATGAGCCCTGGGGAGACTGATGTATTTTGGGAAAATTTGACGCAACCGTCAGTTTCCATACGTTTTTAGTCTCATAAGTCACCTATCATATCGTAAATTTTGTTTACTCCAATGTTAACGTCCATAACAACGGTTGCTACTGTCTTAAAATTTACGATAAGAGAGTGACAATGCGTACAGGAATCACCCCCCAGAACTGTAACTTTACCCTTCTGCAGAAATAAAATCAGTGAGCAAGTTAGTTCAGACAGAAGTGGTTTTCCTCGGTCTGTAGGCAAATTCTGGGAAGGTTCCCTCCTATAATAGGACACGACTGCCCCAATCCCAACGTTCATCCTTTAATACCTATTCATCGTCATCCTCTATCATCATCTTTCACCCGTTCGCCATTAGCCATGTTGCAGAATTTTCAACACATATTTAGTTTTGTCATCATTGTGTCATATTGGGTTAGCCCGTTTGTGTGCAATTAGCTAATATCTATATGTAGGTAAGTCACAGTTTAATGAGGTTTAATGTTACGTATGGATGAAATAACATTTTTTTACTAAACATACGTGAAATATAGAAATCAGTTGCGGAGTTCGAAGATCACTAATATAGTTTATCCACAAGAAAATATTTCAAAAACATCTGGTTGTTTACCCAAATGACACAACTTGTAAATCCGTATTGTAGGGGTCATGAGGTAACCTGATCAGTAGCTAGTAGATCACGGACACGTTATTATGAGTCAGGTACTGTAGGTAAACATTTGAGGTAATATTTCCTATCCTCAAAACTTTGAAACATTCGACATTTTGAAAGATGTGAAAAAAAACTTTTGGCAAATTTTTAGTCGTCGTATGGTTGTATGGTTGTATGGAAGATCATGGTTGTATGGAAGATCTATGGTTGTATGGAAGATCATTATGTACTTATTGTATACAAATAATGAATGCCGCCTATTTTGTATTTTTTCGCAAAATAAAGATAATTTGAATTGAATTGAATTGAATAGAATAAACATAACCTTTTAAACTTTGTACCCAAACTCAACTTAAATCTAGAATGTCCCTACTTACAGGATTGGTATGAGTTTGGTCACAAATTTTGCGTACATAAGTTGATGCTTATTAAGGTCGACTAAAAATAAGTTAATTAATTATTTTTCAATTTTTTCTAAATAAATTGTACATGGTTCAAAAGTTATTACGATATATTTTAGTATATTTTGACCTCCAATGTTTAACTTCGAGTGCAGCCGACTCTAAAAGTTATTAATATTAAGTTATTAAAGTTATTAATATTAATTACGGTTAAACGGTCAAGTTAACATAAAACATATACCATTGTGTTTGCACAGCAAATGAAATCATCAAACCATGACAATGTGCTAAACATAATGCGAATATTGGAAAAAAACTACAGAATTATCAGTTCTATATTATATAAGTTAAATACAAACTCAAAATAATGTTGTCAAATTATTTGAACCATTCTCTTCGTATTTATGCTCCAAAGTTCAACCACTCACTGTGCTACCATAAACTAATGAATAAGTTTATGGTGCTACGTCGATAGATACTTACAATTATAAAGGTCATAAAAACATACTTTAAATAATTCTATTCTCAAAAGCAGCTGTAAATAATGATATTTTATTATCTGCACTTTCTTCGTATAACATCAACATAATCATTAATTTCATAATAATTCATTGTCATGGCAGGAGAATTCACAATTAGCCTGATAATGATGGAAAAGGAACCCGAGGAATATAAACGCATATGCGTTTTCCCCAGCCAATCAGCCTAGTTGTAGAAAAGTGCGGCGCGAACAATAATTATACAGTACTGGATTACTTGAGAACATTACGCTGCATTAAAACAAGTAGGTAACAAATAACAAGAAATACATAATATTAATTATGATTCACAGTAATTATTTTCTTTTAGGTCGCGTCCCCGAAAAAAAGCCAGTCATAATTCCCCAATTCGCTGCTTTTTTTCTAACTCAGCTATTATAAATAGTGACTCGCTATTAAAATAATATTATTCATGAGCGAGCGGTCACGGTCGTGTTTTTTAGTGGATATTTATTTGACAACAATGGAAGCGAACCTTAGAGGTAGAAGGCCCGATGTCCAATCATATTTGTAATGGTGACATGAGTTATTGTGTAAGAAAATACTCCAATATAACGGGAATTATTGACTTCAGTCAAATTTCAATTAACAGAGCTACATGATTCAAAGAGTTTGTTACGCAAAATCAAGCAAATGGACATAGGTATATTACATCTGAGGCACTAACTTTATGGATTCATTTCTTGCGAAACCATGAGGCCAGGAGTCACTAGAAGTTTTGCCTCATCTTCCGATAGTTTCACAATAGTGACATGAAGATACTTATGTCAAATTATAAATTTCGGAATATTAGTTTAAATACCTACAGCCTACGTCATGATTCCAGCTAGAATGTGGAAGATTATCACAAATTATACCTTGTTGAGCGAGCAAAGCGAGTTTGGCTCTTTTTGCACAAATCTCTTTTTTTTGTCTTTTACAAACCGATACACAGGTCGCACCGTTTCACCGGTCGACCTTATATTTTGCACACATTAAATAGTTATCACCTTTTCTATTTGCAGACCCTAATGTTTTTTAAATCTGTTGATTGATTCAAACTAAAATATAATCTTCTGATTGTTTGGTTCGATGAATTTGAAATTTTTCTAGTCATTGCGACTTATATTGTCCCAAATCGTTCAAAGTTTCCGCCAAATCCTCATATTAGTTAAAATTTAAACATATCTTCCGGTTGGTCGAAAATCAAAATTTACGTTCAAATTTGGTATGGTGATCAAGACCAACATTATCTAATATTCTATAAGTTTTCAGCACAATCGGTCGAGTATCTATTTAGTATTTTACATACATTGTTGCAATTTTTAAGAGTTTTGAAGTGATCTCAAAGGATTCGTGTTTGATTGTTGTTTTGCACGTACCGGTGCTCGCTCATCAACGCGGAGCGTTTTCCTAAGTCAGTTCATAAAAATAATGACAATGGCTGCTCAGCATCTTCTCTCAATATATGTTCTTTCTGCCATTTTAGTAAAATTACATCTCTCTATTATCTTATCTAGATTATTAAATAATTGGTTATCTTTATTTTATAAATTTTAAAATGTATTTGTATGAATGCACAAACCTCAAATGTCAGATGATCATGAAAAAGGAAAATCATATTCATTTAGTCACATTAGTTGACTGATTTTGACGGCCCCATTTTTAAAAAACTTGAGTTCCAAATTTAGGATTCGAAAAAAATTGGGGAACAGTAGTATTTGGTATTTTTTTTATCTATTATCTATTACAATTATCTAGATAATATTTTTTATCTTTATCTATAATCTATAGATGATTTCTTGGAAATGTATCTATTATCTTATCTAGATAAATTTTTGGCTGGTTATCTTTATCTAGATAAAAATAAAATTATCTAATCACAACACT
>OW203772.1:17780490-18011679 GCA_934045905.1 Leuctra nigra
CAATTGTAGCCGCGTCAGTAACCTCTGCCAGCTGACAGCGTCCACCTTAACACCACGAGCAGGTCGTGGTGTGTCTTTGCCTAGTGGCTAGCTCAGACATAGATAGGTCGATGGGTTTGAGCATAGAAAAACAATTAATTAAACAGAGTAGGAACTAGGAGACTACAAAGATGTTCGGCAGTGGTTACTCAGTACAACTCAATACTCAGAATTACAAAAGAAATAATCCACACAGGTGGTTTTATTATACAAAACCATCAACTCAAAAGAGTTACTGAACTGAACAGGCATAAAATAAATAGCACATGGTTTGAGTAGAAAAATGCAAATGGCCTCCGGCCCATGAAGTTACTAGATTGAACAAGAAAGAAAAGTAAATAATTAAATAATACAGTGTGGCAATGCCAACACTTACCTCGAGAGCCTCCTCGACAGATTACTAAACACTAGAGTCAAAATGGGCTAGCACTTTGGTTCGAGAACCTCCGTGCACATTTACTCTGGTACCTTCTATACCTTTCTCATACGTACTCAAATTGTGGAAAGCATAAAATAGCTGTATAATAATGGAATTTCGAAATACAGATCTAAACAGAATAATGGTCTATCCGAGACGAAAACCGAAGGGAACGAACAGGACGTCTTGATCAGAGAACGCCCCTCAAGAAAACCACGAGGTTGGCAAAACGTCGGTAGCAAGCAAGACAATCAAACGCCACAAACTCACAAACTGAATCGAATGAACGAAACCAGCTTGGCTCTACAAATAGACTAAGGGCAAGACTTCTTAGCAAAAACACAAATGAAAGTCTAAGAAAACATTCATAGACTAAAACTGAAAGGCGAGAGCCGTATGTGAATCTACTTTACCATGCTTCCCGGTTTACCCTGGCTCGCGGAGTTCACGTCCAAACCCCTCGGTAGACGACACGAAAAGACCTCGAGGGAAGTTACATGATTTACGAGCAAGACAAAATATCATCCCTTACATTACATCCGGTAATGGAAAATTACCTGTACAACGTCAGAATGACAGCTCGCATCAAAACCTACAAGGTCGGACCATGTTACTTGAACCAACCAGTGGCGCTATCCCACGGCCGAACAGAAAACTAACAGTAAAAGAGTGGGAAAATACAAAACCCAATAGGTGGAATAGATGTTAGGTAGGTAATAGTTTTTTTAAACTGTTACAATTCCCCCCTTCTTCCTAAAGAAAATTACTCTAATTTTCTTAAGTTAGACAACAGGTTTCAGATCTTTAACATGCCATTTTCCAACGTCGCGCTGGGTTGAATCTTCAAGACGGTAGACGAGCGGAGAGATCTTCATCTTAACTTTGAACGGGCCGTGAAATCGTGGAGCGAGTTTCGCAGTGAAGCCTTTCGCAGCGTCCTCTTGGCGTGACTCGATGGCCTGCTTCATGCGGAGACTCGAAGACGGCCTTTCTATCGACCTCCGGCACCTTTTCCCTGACGAAAGTTACATGGGGAACAGTTAGCGCGGTAAACACTCTTCCTGCCGCACCCGGAACAGAACACCTTCTTAGGTTCCCGACAATCCGTGCTTTTATGACCTTGACCATCACAGTTCCAACACTTTGAAGGCAAACCAGTCATGGTTTCGTTCGCAGCAAAGGAAACCGGCTTAACGGGTTCATACCCCAGTTCGGGTTCTAGCAAAAACTTCGTTGAAGGCGGGGGTCGGAACTGTCGAGCATCAGCGCGTCCTATTTCCAATTGTTTGCAGAAACGTTGAAGGTCCTCCACACGATAACAAGTATGCAAGCTCAAACCTTCCAAAAAGTAGGGTTGAAGGTTGCGTCGAATAATATCCAGTTTCTCCATCTCGGGCATCTTCGGTGAAAGTCTGTTGTACACAATACAACAGGAAGAAGGGGGGAATTGTAACAGTTTAAAAAACTATTACCTACCTAACATCTATTCCACCTATTGGGTTTTGTATTTTCCCACTCTTTTACTGTTAGTTTTCTGTTCGGCCGTGGGATAGCGCCACTGGTTGGTTCAAGTAACATGGTCCGACCTTGTAGGTTTTGATGCGAGCTGTCATTCTGACGTTGTACAGGTAATTTTCCATTACCGGATGTAATGTAAGGGATGATATTTTGTCTTGCTCGTAAATCATGTAACTTCCCTCGATGTCTTTTCGTGTCGTCTACCGAGGGGTTTGGACGTGAACTCCGCGAGCCAGGGTAAACCGGGAAGCATGGTAAAGTAGATTCACATACGGCTACAATTGGCGCAGCCAACGTGAGGGCCCGAGCTACAATCTACAATTGATGCTACAACGTGGGAACCACGAACTTCAACTACAATTCAAGACTTCGAGTTACGAGCATCGTTTCGCTTCGATTGACTTCTCTTCGCTTACGACTGCGATTCGAACTACGGTGAGCGGTGTATCGCACACTAACCATACTTTTCGATAATATTGTTCATTCATGATGACTGAGGCAGATTCTCTTGCTGAGTTAACCTTGATTAGGGTTAAAGTTGTCGAAATAAGGGATCTCGTTGAGACTTATGAAGGGGCAGATGATACAAAGAGATTCATTGACTTGAAATACCATTTCATTGACAGACGCCTGCGGTTAGTAACGAATGATGCTGATGCTGTTACCACAGAGAAGAACGCTGTACTTCATGACCTTGAAGTGATTCAAACCCGGTTTAATACTCTAGTGGTAGACCATGTTGAGAGGATCAAAAATCTAAAAGCTGTTTTTACAGATGTTTGCGAACGACTAGCTGTTGCCCACCGCAGGTACCGTCACCAGTACAACCTGCGACGTCGTCATCTGGAGTTCGAGCTAGGTGATATGGTCTGGAAGAGGAACTACGACCTCTCCGACGCTGCGAAAGGCTTCGCTGCGAAACTCGCTCCACGATTTCACGGCCCGTTCAAAGTTAAGATGAAGATCTCTCCGCTCGTCTACCGTCTTGAAGATTCGACCCAGCGCGACGTTGGAAAATGGCATGTTAAAGATCTGAAACCTGTTGTCTAACTTAAGAAAATTAGAGTAATTTTCTTTAGGAAGAAGGGGGGAATTGTAACAGTTTAAAAAACTATTACCTACCTAACATCTATTCCACCTATTGGGTTTTGTATTTTCCCACTCTTTTACTGTTAGTTTTCTGTTCGGCCGTGGGATAGCGCCACTGGTTGGTTCAAGTAACATGGTCCGACCTTGTAGGTTTTGATGCGAGCTGTCATTCTGACGTTGTACAGGTAATTTTCCATTACCGGATGTAATGTAAGGGATGATATTTTGTCTTGCTCGTAAATCATGTAACTTCCCTCGATGTCTTTTCGTGTCGTCTACCGAGGGGTTTGGACGTGAACTCCGCGAGCCAGGGTAAACCGGGAAGCATGGTAAAGTAGATTCACATACGGCTTACGCCTTTCAGTTTTAGTCTATGAATGTTTTCTTAGACTTTCATTTGTGTTTTTGCTAAGAAGTCTTGCCCTTAGTCTATTTGTAGAGCCAAGCTGGTTTCGTTCATTCGATTCAGGTTGTGAGTTTGTGGCGTTTGATTGTCTTGCTTGCTACCGACGTTTTGCCAACCTCGTGGTTTTCTTGAGGGGCGTTCTCTGATCAAGACGTCCTGTTCGTTCCCTTCGGTTTTCGTCTCGGATAGACCATTATTCTGTTTAGATCTGTATTTCGAAATTCCATTATTATACAGCTATTTTATGCTTTCCACAATTTGAGTACGTATGAGAAAGGTATAGAAGGTACCAGAGTAAATGTGCACGGAGGTTCTCGAACCAAAGTGCTAGCCTATTTTGACTCTAGTGTTTAGTAATCTGTCGAGGAGGCTCTCGAGGTAAGTGTTGGCATTGCCACACTGTATTATTTAATTATTTACTTTTCTTTCTTGTTCAATCTAGTAACTTCATGGGCCGGAGGCCATTTGCATTTTTCTACTCAAACCATGTGCTATTTATTTTATACCTGTTCAGTTCAGTAACTCTTTTGAGTTGATGGTTTTGTATAATAAAACCACCTGTGTGGATTATTTCTTTTGTAATTCTGAGTATTGAGTTGTACTGAGTAACCACTGCCGAACATCTTTGTAGTCTCCTAGTTCCTACTCTGTTTAATTAATTGTTTTTCTATGCTCAAACCCATCGACCTATCTATGTCTGAGCTAGCCACTAGGCAAAGACACACCACGACCTGCTCGTGGTGTTAAGGTGGACGCTGTCAGCGGCAGAGGTTACTGACGCGGCTACAATTGGCGCCCAACGTGGGGCCCGAGCTACAATCTACAATTGATGCTACAACGTGGGAACCACGAACTTCAACTACAATTCAAGACAATCGCAGCAATTCAATACATACAATTGATACAATTCAATTGTAGCCGCGTCAGTAACCTCGGCCACTGACAGCGTCCACCTTAACACCACGAGCAGGTCGTGGTGTGTCTTTGCCTAGTGGCTAGCTCAGACATAGATAGGTCGATGGGTTTGAGCATAGAAAAACAATTAATTAAACAGAGTAGGAACTAGGAGACTACAAAGATGTTCGGCAGTGGTTACTCAGTACAACTCAATACTCAGAATTACAAAAGAAATAATCCACACAGGTGGTTTTATTATACAAAACCATCAACTCAAAAGAGTTACTGAACTGAACAGGCATAAAATAAATAGCACATGGTTTGAGTAGAAAAATGCAAATGGCCTCCGGCCCATGAAGTTACTAGATTGAACAAGAAAGAAAAGTAAATAATTAAATAATACAGTGTGGCAATGCCAACACTTACCTCGAGAGCCTCCTCGACAGATTACTAAACACTAGAGTCAAAATGGGCTAGCACTTTGGTTCGAGAACCTCCGTGCACATTTACTCTGGTACCTTCTATACCTTTCTCATACGTACTCAAATTGTGGAAAGCATAAAATAGCTGTATAATAATGGAATTTCGAAATACAGATCTAAACAGAATAATGGTCTATCCGAGACGAAAACCGAAGGGAACGAACAGGACGTCTTGATCAGAGAACGCCCCTCAAGAAAACCACGAGGTTGGCAAAACGTCGGTAGCAAGCAAGACAATCAAACGCCACAAACTCACAAACTGAATCGAATGAACGAAACCAGCTTGGCTCTACAAATAGACTAAGGGCAAGACTTCTTAGCAAAAACACAAATGAAAGTCTAAGAAAACATTCATAGACTAAAACTGAAAGGCGAGAGCCGTATGTGAATCTACTTTACCATGCTTCCCGGTTTACCCTGGCTCGCGGAGTTCACGTCCAAACCCCTCGGTAGACGACACGAAAAGACCTCGAGGGAAGTTACATGATTTACGAGCAAGACAAAATATCATCCCTTACATTACATCCGGTAATGGAAAATTACCTGTACAACGTCAGAATGACAGCTCGCATCAAAACCTACAAGGTCGGACCATGTTACTTGAACCAACCAGTGGCGCTATCCCACGGCCGAACAGAAAACTAACAGTAAAAGAGTGGGAAAATACAAAACCCAATAGGTGGAATAGATGTTAGGTAGGTAATAGTTTTTTTAAACTGTTACAATTCCCCCCTTCTTCCTAAAGAAAATTACTCTAATTTTCTTAAGTTAGACAACAGGTTTCAGATCTTTAACATGCCATTTTCCAACGTCGCGCTGGGTTGAATCTTCAAGACGGTAGACGAGCGGAGAGATCTTCATCTTAACTTTGAACGGGCCGTGAAATCGTGGAGCGAGTTTCGCAGTGAAGCCTTTCGCAGCGTCCTCTTGGCGTGACTCGATGGCCTGCTTCATGCGGAGACTCGAAGACGGCCTTTCTATCGACCTCCGGCACCTTTTCCCTGACGAAAGTTACATGGGGAACAGTTAGCGCGGTAAACACTCTTCCTGCCGCACCCGGAACAGAACACCTTCTTAGGTTCCCGACAATCCGTGCTTTTATGACCTTGACCATCACAGTTCCAACACTTTGAAGGCAAACCAGTCATGGTTTCGTTCGCAGCAAAGGAAACCGGCTTAACGGGTTCATACCCCAGTTCGGGTTCTAGCAAAAACTTCGTTGAAGGCGGGGGTCGGAACTGTCGAGCATCAGCGCGTCCTATTTCCAATTGTTTGCAGAAACGTTGAAGGTCCTCCACACGATAACAAGTATGCAAGCTCAAACCTTCCAAAAAGTAGGGTTGAAGGTTGCGTCGAATAATATCCAGTTTCTCCATCTCGGGCATCTTCGGTGAAAGTCTGTTGTACACAATACAACAGGAAGAAGGGGGGAATTGTAACAGTTTAAAAAACTATTACCTACCTAACATCTATTCCACCTATTGGGTTTTGTATTTTCCCACTCTTTTACTGTTAGTTTTCTGTTCGGCCGTGGGATAGCGCCACTGGTTGGTTCAAGTAACATGGTCCGACCTTGTAGGTTTTGATGCGAGCTGTCATTCTGACGTTGTACAGGTAATTTTCCATTACCGGATGTAATGTAAGGGATGATATTTTGTCTTGCTCGTAAATCATGTAACTTCCCTCGATGTCTTTTCGTGTCGTCTACCGAGGGGTTTGGACGTGAACTCCGCGAGCCAGGGTAAACCGGGAAGCATGGTAAAGTAGATTCACATACGGCTACAATTGGCGCAGCCAACGTGAGGGCCCGAGCTACAATCTACAATTGATGCTACAACGTGGGAACCACGAACTTCAACTACAATTCAAGACTTCGAGTTACGAGCATCGTTTCGCTTCGATTGACTTCTCTTCGCTTACGACTGCGATTCGAACTACGGTGAGCGGTGTATCGCACACTAACCATACTTTTCGATAATATTGTTCATTCATGATGACTGAGGCAGATTCTCTTGCTGAGTTAACCTTGATTAGGGTTAAAGTTGTCGAAATAAGGGATCTCGTTGAGACTTATGAAGGGGCAGATGATACAAAGAGATTCATTGACTTGAAATACCATTTCATTGACAGACGCCTGCGGTTAGTAACGAATGATGCTGATGCTGTTACCACAGAGAAGAACGCTGTACTTCATGACCTTGAAGTGATTCAAACCCGGTTTAATACTCTAGTGGTAGACCATGTTGAGAGGATCAAAAATCTAAAAGCTGTTTTTACAGATGTTTGCGAACGACTAGCTGTTGCCCACCGCAGGTACCGTCACCAGTACAACCTGCGACGTCGTCATCTGGAGTTCGAGCTAGGTGATATGGTCTGGAAGAGGAACTACGACCTCTCCGACGCTGCGAAAGGCTTCGCTGCGAAACTCGCTCCACGATTTCACGGCCCGTTCAAAGTTAAGATGAAGATCTCTCCGCTCGTCTACCGTCTTGAAGATTCGACCCAGCGCGACGTTGGAAAATGGCATGTTAAAGATCTGAAACCTGTTGTCTAACTTAAGAAAATTAGAGTAATTTTCTTTAGGAAGAAGGGGGGAATTGTAACAGTTTAAAAAACTATTACCTACCTAACATCTATTCCACCTATTGGGTTTTGTATTTTCCCACTCTTTTACTGTTAGTTTTCTGTTCGGCCGTGGGATAGCGCCACTGGTTGGTTCAAGTAACATGGTCCGACCTTGTAGGTTTTGATGCGAGCTGTCATTCTGACGTTGTACAGGTAATTTTCCATTACCGGATGTAATGTAAGGGATGATATTTTGTCTTGCTCGTAAATCATGTAACTTCCCTCGATGTCTTTTCGTGTCGTCTACCGAGGGGTTTGGACGTGAACTCCGCGAGCCAGGGTAAACCGGGAAGCATGGTAAAGTAGATTCACATACGGCTTACGCCTTTCAGTTTTAGTCTATGAATGTTTTCTTAGACTTTCATTTGTGTTTTTGCTAAGAAGTCTTGCCCTTAGTCTATTTGTAGAGCCAAGCTGGTTTCGTTCATTCGATTCAGGTTGTGAGTTTGTGGCGTTTGATTGTCTTGCTTGCTACCGACGTTTTGCCAACCTCGTGGTTTTCTTGAGGGGCGTTCTCTGATCAAGACGTCCTGTTCGTTCCCTTCGGTTTTCGTCTCGGATAGACCATTATTCTGTTTAGATCTGTATTTCGAAATTCCATTATTATACAGCTATTTTATGCTTTCCACAATTTGAGTACGTATGAGAAAGGTATAGAAGGTACCAGAGTAAATGTGCACGGAGGTTCTCGAACCAAAGTGCTAGCCCATTTTGACTCTAGTGTTTAGTAATCTGTCGAGGAGGCTCTCGAGGTAAGTGTTGGCATTGCCACACTGTATTATTTAATTATTTACTTTTCTTTCTTGTTCAATCTAGTAACTTCATGGGCCGGAGGCCATTTGCATTTTTCTACTCAAACCATGTACTATTTATTTTATACCTGTTCAGTTCAGTAACTCTTTTGAGTTGATGGTTTTGTATAATAAAACCACCTGTGTGGATTATTTCTTTTGTAATTCTGAGTATTGAGTTGTACTGAGTAACCACTGCCGAACATCTTTGTAGTCTCCTAGTTCCTACTCTGTTTAATTAATTGTTTTTCTATGCTCAAACCCATCGACCTATCTATCTGAGCTAGCCACTAGGCAAAGACACACCACGACCTGCTCGTGGTGTTAAGGTGGACGCTGTCAGCGGCCGAGGTTACTGACGCGGCTACAAGATTCTAATTTACTCGTATTTCATGGTTATCTTTTGACTGCATATTTCAAGCATAACTGTGAACTATGAACATCCACTACAAGACAAAGTAAAATTCATTATTTAATTTAGTTGTTTCATCAAGGTAAAAGACTAATCTAACTAATGACATGACAATGGTTGTCAGTTTAATTCTGGAATCTGGACCCTCATCTAATATCGTACCCCCCCCCCCCCCCCGCACGTGGTATTCTTATGTTACCATACCGCCACTATTTAATTCCTACTTCGAGCACTGATCATAATCAATTCAATATGGTTGTATATGTTTTCTGTGCGTTGTGTACGCATTTCCGGTTCGAGAATTTGCATGTACCCGTGCTCGCTCATCAACGCGTTACACTGAGCGTTTTCCTAGTAATAGTAATGATTAAACTATCTACTTGAATATTGTTCAGTCTCAATTATAACTTGTCATAAGAGAGCTAAGGCCTTTTTAAGTTGACGAAACAATCCAGTGACAGAAGCCATTAAGGGCCGGTCTTTCAATGCCTTGCTAACTTTTATACAGTCAATTAGGACTATATTGCCATGGCAACATTCCTAGAATGACAACTAACTAACTGTTAAGAGCTAATTGAGACTTTAGCAGAGTATTGAAAGACCGGGCCTAAAAAGTAAAACAATTTGGCAACATACCTGACAAAATATAATTTGTTTCGTTGTACCACTGTAATAATTGTCCAGCATATCATCAAACATGATTTATATGAGTTTAAATATATTGATTGTACTATTTCAAGTGTAAATTAAACTATTTAACACGTGTGAGCTAAATTCTTTGTTCTTTTTGAATTTCATTTGTTTGAATGAAAAATGGTTATTTTCTAAGAACCCTGGAGTTACCATGGTAATAATTTTGTCTTTCATAAGGCAACGCCCACCTTTATTGGTCAATTGATCATCATTATTTACACTGCTGTGATTAGATAATTTTATTTATATCTATAGATTATCTAAGATAAGATTTTTATCTTTATCTATAGATAAAAATCTAGTGGAGCGGTCGCTCCACGCCAGCCAAGTCGTACAGCGCGCGCACACTCTCATTTAAAAAGGCTGGAGCAACCCACTTTTACTGTAAGCATCAAAGTGGCATTTTCTGCCTCCTGGATCTCAAAATTGAAAAATCTCACATTGTTGCGAAATATCTTAATTTCGAGCTATGGCCCACCCCACCACATATACCAAATTTGAGAACAAAAGGTTATGCCGTTTGCGAGCTAGAGGGCCGTGAAAACCGTGTAATTGTACGGCTTTCAGATAATAATAACCGCCTCCTTCCCACCTTCCGTCCTTACCTACTCTTCACCATCATCTCCCAATCATCATCATAATCATTCATCCGTCGCCATTAGCCTCGCTGCAGAACAGTGCGACGTTAAGCCCCAGACAAAAAAAAAAAAAAAAAAATGATGATGATTCATCTTCCAATAAATTCCGCGGTCTCCGCCACAGCCTAAACGGTTAGGTTGATTGACCCGAAATTTTCACCACATATACAGCTCGTCTGCCTGATGATACCTTGCCCTTATAATTTTTTTGTGCCGCCATTTTGAAACCGGAAGTGACGTCATATCTCAAAAACGGCTTAACCAATCGGAACGAAATTTGCGCCAATCGATTCAGACGGTCCTCTATATGAAATAACAGTAGTTAAATTAAAGTTTTCTAATTACTGAAACCGAAAATGACGTCATAGTTAAGCGAAATCTGCCTAAATTCACTTCCCTTTATATAAAAACCAACTACATATTCAGAAGTCTTATAATGAAATATTAGTATTTATATACAAATTAATACAATGTGTTAGAGCTTTCAGCCGCCATTTTGAAAACCGGAAGTGATGCCATATCTCGAAAACGGCTGGACCTATTGGAACGATGCTTTCGCAATTCTTCATGGTATATCACTTTAAGTTTATATTTAGCTCCAAACAATATTTTTTTTAGTAAATTATTCGGAAATGGCGTATTTTTTAAAAAGAATTAGCCATTGTTGCCCCAAAAAGTTTTACAAGTAGTGTAAATAAACTAAAAAAATAATTGATATCCCCATAAAAAACACTCCGTGTAAAGAAAACAGCCAAGTCTCTTGGCATAATAAAAAATATTATGAAATCTAAAAATTCTGCACTGAAACGTAGTGATATCAAAAAATGAGCCAAGTCAAAACTTTATTTGAAAATTAAAAAATACTTGGCGCATCGTTTTTTTAGGGCATTGTAGGTATAGGTACTGAAAGTATATGTATTTATATCTAGCCTATACTTTCTAAGCTATTTATATACACGGTGCGCCAAGTATTTTTTAATTTTCAAATAAAGTTTTGACTTGGCTCATTTTTTGATATCACTACGTTTCAGTGCAGAATTTTTAGATTTCATAATATTTTTTATTATGCCAAGAGACTTGGCTGTTTTCTTTACACGGAGTGTTTTTTATGGGGTAAAGATTACCTGCAAAAAAATTATCAAAACGAGCGGAGCGAGCGTCTCCACTTGAATGGAACAAATAAGCGATACGTGATGGAGCCACTTCTGGCAGGAAAATTTTTAGATGCACTTTTTTGTTTTGATGTTCGTGTTTCCACAAGGCAGTGGAAAAGGAGAAACAAATGAAATGTAGATTTAGTTACAAGTTTACTTTTTCAGCCATAACAAACAACTAAAGCAAATTTTATGTAATTTATTTACATAAATAAACCCCTTACAACCGCCATTATCGTAGTACCAAAGAATCCACCAGAGGTCAGTCGTGTTCCTTATTTTCTCGAATAGCTCGAATCTATTTTTGTTTGCTGTATTTTTCGCATTACATTATAAACGAAGAAACGGACCTGACCAATTTTTCACAAAAGATTCATTATATCTTCTACTATCCAAAGCAGTGTGCTGATGATTTCCAGCAAAATCGGTATTAATTAATTTTATCGGAAACTTGATTTGTAGTTTGTACTTAGCTTGGCAATATGAAAGAAACTCACTCTCTGTGTGACAATAAAACTGGAATCGTTTGACCGATCGTAACCAAATGTTGCTAGGTCATTGGTACCAGCATTATATTTTTTTTTGACAAATCTGTAATGAACTTCAAGAGTAATAAACATTTCACTGACATGTCCATGATTATTTGAAATATATGTCAAATGTACCAATCAAAAGATTCAATTTTTATCACTCCCTCTTTGATGATAGCAGAGTAATACAGAGTAATACAGAACGATATTACATGAAAGTACTTTGACCATTTCCTTATTGCAAGAACCGTCAATGAAAGAGTCATTGCTGTGAGCAATAAAATGTGGTGTGTGATTTGCAAAATAGACCATGGATGACAAAGAAAATATAAAAAATGTCACCAAAATCAACTAATTATTACTAATTAACAAAGCAAAAAATTTAAAATTTACCACGTGATAACCTTTTATGTTTTTTTATGTCTTTTATGTTATCAAGATTAAAATTTCAAATCATTTCGTTAACCCATATTGTCTCCAATTATATCCAAAAAATGTGCCTGCAACAAGCGGCAAAATCGCTCGCGCTTGCAGCACCTTAAGGGTGGAGATAAGTGTTTGAACTCAACATCACAAGCGACTTACCTGCTCTAGGCCAGATCGCTGGTCCACGACACGTCTAGTCAGGATCAACTACAAGCGTCTATCAGGTCCAGGAAAGAAGTAGTGACGTCACTGACTAGTGACTGACACATGAACATTAAGGGTGGAGATAAGTGCTTGAACTCAACATCACAAGTGACTTACCTGCTCTAGACGAGATCGCTGGTCCACGCACAACTCGTCATGATCAACTACAAGCGACTATCAGGTCCAGGAAGGAAGTGATGACGTCACTGACTGACACATGAACATTAAGGGTGGAGATAAGTGTTTGAACTCAACATCACAAGTGACTTACCTGCTCTAGACGAGATCGCTGGTCCACGCACAACTCGTCAGGATCAACTACAAGCGACTATCAGGTCCAGGAAGGAAGTGATGACGTCACTGACTGACACATGAACATTAAGGGTGGAGATAAGTGTTTGAACTCAACATCACAAGTGACTTACCTGCTCTAGACGAGATCGCTGGTCCACGCACAACTCGTCAGGATCTACTACAAGCGACTATCAGGTCCAGGAAGGAAGCTGTGACGTCACTGACTGACACATGAACATTAAGGGTGGAGATAAGTGTTTGAACTCAACATCACAAGTGACTTACCTGCTCTAGACGAGATCGCTGGTCCACGCACAACTCGTCAGGATCTACTACAAGCGACTATCAGGTCCAGGAAGGAAGTGATGACGTCACTGACTGACACATGAACATTAAGGGTGGAGATAAGTGTTTGAACTCAACATCACAAGTGACTTACCTGCTCTAGACGAGATCGCTGGTCCACGCACAACTCGTCAGGATCTACTACAAGCGACTATCAGGTCCAGGAAGGAAGCTGTGACGTCACTGACTGACACATGAACATTAAGGGTGGAGATAAGTGTTTAAACTCAACATCACAAGTGACTTACCTGCTCTAGGCGAGATCGCTGGTCCACGCACGTCTCGTCAGGATCAACTACAAGCGACTATCAGGTCCAGGAAGGAAGCTGTGACGTCACTGACTGACACATGAACATTAAGGGTGGAGATAAGGGTTTGAACTCAACATCACAAGTGACTTACCTGCTCTAGGCGAGATCGCTGGTCCACGCACGTCTCGTCAGGATCAACTACAAGCGACTATCAGGTCCAGGAAGGAAGTGTTGACGTCACTGTACTGATTGCGGCGAGGAAGAGGAAAACGCGCGTAGTTTCAGAACAGCGTCATGGCTGCAGGAATATTGCTACATACGAGTCAGTGTTTTATCGGGGGGGGGGGGGGGGGGGGGGGGGGAGACACAATTATTTTGCAAAAAATAAAATGTGTTCTTTGGACTCAATAGGGGGTCTGAAAGGTCTGCTCCCCCCCCCCCCTCCACCAAAAAAAAGAAAAAATCTGCCGCACAGCGAAATTTTTGATCTTAGATAAGCTTAAAACCATTTTTAGAACATGTTGGGTATGTCAGATCTGCTATCTAAATTAGGTCTAGTATGACTGACAGTGCAAGAGGTGTCAAAGTAGGGGAGAACTTTGAGTTTCAAATAAAGTTTTGGAGAATATGAAATGCAGTAAGGGTATTCGCATCTTACATAGAAATTCACTACCAATATGAGCCATGAGATAAAAAAAACTGTTTCAATATGTTTCTTCCTAATTTAAAAAGACACGTGACTTATTTGTGTACTGGGAGAATACCTACATAGAAACTATGGATAGTCTGTTTTACCGGGAAGGGGGGAGGGGGGGGGGGCACTCCCCCCCCTCCCCCCCGGTATGCCTGGATTCCACACTGATATGCGCGAGTTCTGGGAGAAGATCGTGGCGTATGCGTCGTTAAATTGCTAATTCGATAGTCAGGTTTTCAAAAGAAAATATATTTTTTTAAATTTTTTATTGTCTAACGAAATAACGGATTAATCAATTTTTGTGACAATAGATTCATACTTTCAATTTCGTTAAAGTAAATTTGCTAGTAAATTTCTATAAATAAACACAAATAATAATTGAAATCTTAAATTTTCATTCATAAAAATCGAGTTCAAATATCATATGATTTTTGGCGGGAAAAACGGCCAGTAACAAGAATCAGAACTGTGATGTCATTTCCAAGTCTTGAACATTGTGTTGTCATGGGGATTCCCTTGTTGCCATGGCAATATAGCAGACTGTGATGTCATTGCCAATTTTCCTGTTTTTAAATGAGAGGAGATCTACCAAACTTTGTAAATTAATTACATGAGAACCATTCGTCCAACAACAATAATAATACCACATCTGTGTTCAGCAACATCTCAACTTTCATAAAATAAATATTATTCTGAATTCAAATCTTCACGAGACTTCCCTATTAGGTACACCATTTCATAGCACCAGCGTGCTATGTATTTTTGAAATTTAATTTAAAAACAAATCATTTGGTATAAGGCACAAAGATCATGAACTTCATTTCAGAGTAGGTATGTACTAGTACATACAAAGGTAAGTACGTCTTATCTTGAGAAAGTATTGCGTTTTTACACAAGTTTAAAAGTTCCAAATAGAAGCAAAAATTCATATGTAAACAGAATATGATTATGATTATGATTATGAACAGATTCAGATTATGTAAACATCGTATTTTTTCTCATCTTTGTATTAAAGAGGTACCAACGATTAATGCAATAACTAATTATTTTTAAATGTAGGTAGATATAGGCTATGATATAGGACAAGCGAGCACCGAGTCGACGATATTGTACGAGACAGATATAAAATTGATGGAACTTATTTATGGAAAATATCCTATCTGGATTCAGTTCGATGATATCATTGTGGTTGTTCAAATCACATTTAACATGCGACTATACGATATGATATGATATTCGAGTAAGTAGACTCATTTAAACGCACTTACAACTATTTTTTCCAGTGGTCTAACTCCGTTTTTCCGGATTGTTTTTTTCCATGGATTTATTTCCTAGTTATTTTTCGTTTTTTTCCTACATTTTTGGAAAATATGGGTCCTCGGCGGTGCCTATATTTAGGAATTACGTCACAATTCCGTTCTATTACAAACAAAATGCATTCTATAATACACGATTCACATTTCCCTACGTCAGGACAGTTAGATTTTTATTAGACAATTACACCTTATCGTTTAAATTTTATGTGATTTCGAAATGTATAATAATCATTAAGTGCGTCACAGGTTGCATATTGTGTGTTGTAAATGTATTGTAGTTCTGGACAGATTGAGTGTTCAATGTTGAAGTTGAGCTGTAGATCTTTAGGCAAGAAGTTAACGAGAAGGTAAGAGAATTACCTAATTGGCGTATTGGGAGTAATCTTGATCGTGCCGGAGGAAGGGGGGGGGGGGGTACACGAGAGTAGAAAGTTCGAGAGATTGTTTCGTAAGTTTTATTACACCTGATAATGTCAAAATGTGAAATCATCTCTCGTACATTATGCCTTTAAGCTGAATTTTCATTTAGGGGTGGTTTGGGGGAGGGGGTGAGTAGCCTGAAATGTGGGCAGGTTGACGAAGTACACGTGTTCAAAATTGTATTGAGGTCGGTCAATGGTGTAGGAGCATATGGCCGAAAGAGTCAATTTATTTTTTTCAATTGGGATGTTTTTTTTCAGTTGGGGTGGTTTTTTTAATTAGGGGTGGTTTGGGGGAGGGGTAAGTACCCTACGTTGTGCACAGGCTCAGTTAGAATCTCCATACCAAATTTGGTTGAGATCTGTCAAAGGGTGTAGAAATGTATGAAGAACATACAGACAGTCATACATACATACAGACATAGTTTTATTTTGTTGCTTTTAGTTGGAAGTGCTGTAGTGAATAACCTCCTTACTTCGCCTTTGTTATTTTCGCAGGAGACAATCTTTGCTAGATGTTATCTCAACAAGATGTTGGTCCACAAGTCTTCAACGTCAGCATCTTCTGTCTTCTGTTGATTCTCTTCACTTGCTCAGCATCCCAAGATGTCGACGACACAGTAAATGTTCCGGACCGCAAAGAAGTGCCTCGACACGAAACCAAAGTCCATCCCCACAAGAAGACAAAAGTGAGCCTTCAAGAACAAGGAGGAAATCATGAATCCAAACATAAGGCAGAATCAAATGAAGATCAGCCTCACCATTTTCTCCCGAATTGGGAAACAGTCAGTAAAATTATACATGCTCACCGTCCAGTATCAAAAATGAAAAAGAATCAACCATTATACGAACATTTGTTTTCCAAAATATCTGAATATACTAGGGGAAGTGAGCCTATTGAACATGTATCACAAAATCCACAAGGACATCATTCGTTGCGCAAGGATACACAATATCACCACCATCATTTAACAAAACATCCGAAGTCAGACCCGAAAGAGTCACATTTAAGTCCTCGAATGAGTTTGGTCGCTAAATCTGGTAACAGCTGGGGGAGTGGTTTTAGCTTCAATTCCGTTGACAAAGAAAGTAAACCCGGAGCAAATTTGCCAAACAAGATAGGAAAACTCAAAATTCATCATGGAGAGGATCTAGAAGGATTCATCCCTGATATAGATAAGACGGTGATCGGCAAAGGTAAGAAAAATGATCCTAAAAATAAGAAGGCAAAGGGAACTGGAATAGTTATTCCTCGTGAAAATTATATGGAAGAATTTATGCCTGATTTGTCTGAGGGATCGGAGTTCGGTGAAGATCAAGTGGAGAATCCGGAAAAAGAAAAACAGTTAATACCACGTGCATATATTCCGGAAGAATACCTCCCTTATTTGAAAATGAAAATCGGATTTGACGAATCGGATAGTACGGAATTGATTCCACAGCCTGAAGCCGAAGAAGATCCTGAAGAAGTAATGGATAGCGAGTCACAGAAAATGGACTCCAGCGATTCAGATGCGACAGGTGATAAGAAACCGCCTCGACACGTAGTTCCCCGTCGACTTATTCAGAAAGAATTCGTCCCTAAGATAGAGGAAATGGAATTGGATATTCCTCATCAAGAAGATCCTGAAAAATATGACCCTAATATGAAGAAACTATTGGGTCCAAAGAGCTTAACACACAACAAAGCAAAAGAACCTCCGCAAGCAGATGAGCTGGAAGAATACATCTCTGATGTGTCCAAGGATGCGGAAGATGACGCAGAAGATGAAACAATCTTAGAGCAACTCAAGGCTAAGGAAAGTCGACGTCGAAAACGTCTTCTTAAGATCATCGCTGAAATGGAGAAAGTAGCGGAACTCGAATGATTAAATGGAAATAAAACTTCAACGTCCGATCTTTCTTGTATTTGGTAAACCCTTTCCGTTATATCTATGGACCCTTACCTAATATCGTGTTTTTTCACACTAAGACCACGGTGAGACCATGATAAGACGGTCCACGGTAGTCCCGGCAGCGAATATTTTTCTGGCAAAGACTTCGTAAATAGGAGAAAAGTGAAATAAATGGTTGATCCAACTAGATTATGTTTTCAAATGTCATTCACGATAGTTCTGGGAATTATGAAATTGGGGTCGTGAAAACCCTCTAGAATCAAAAATTTTCGATTTTTTAATTCGAAATAGTAATATAACCTTCGTTTTACTGATGTAATAGCTGTCAGAACACAGTATGTATACTACACTTCTAAATCAGAGTTCTATTTGTGTAAATAAGTAAGTTATTAGAGTTTTTGTCACAGTCAATATACGTCCCATTTACGAAGTCTTTGCCAGACGCGCCCCGGCCTAGTCCGAATTATTTTTTTTTTATGTCACGTGACTGGTACTACGACCGTCTTACCGGCGGGTTAGATCTCTAGCATGCTTTGGCGGACCGCGCTAAGACCTTTTATATTAAATCGGGACTAAAGAATTTTCTTCTCTCGGTCATACAAGCTAAGACGGTCTTAGTGTAAGACCAAGTAAAGATGAGCCCTAAAATGCTTGTTACATGCAAATTATAGCGTTCTTTTGTAAGTTATTTGTTTTAAAATCCAAAATTTATTTAGTTTGACCTTGACTTTATCATGATCGAGTTCAACTGAGTTGTGTTCACACATATTTTACGATCATGATTAAGATTTTGGGTCATACACGCCGTTCCAAACTTCCCAAGTTTGCCAAAGTTGCAAATCGCCGTTTCAAAAACTCCCGGTGAACTAAGAACACAACTGAAATGGAAGATTAAATTCAATGTTTTGTACTTTCAACAAGAATGAAACGGTCGTTTAGAACTTCTCAAGTTTGGAACGGCCGTGTGAATCGACCTGTTTAGATTCTTCCAAGTCTCAATAAATCTTCTTTTGTTGCCTAATACAACATGTATGAACACTCTGGCAATGATGCTAAAATAGTCAGTATAGCCTGTAGCTAACTTAGAGAATGTACTTGGCCAAAGTAAAAACGATATTTGATCGAAGCGGAATGGGTCCTAATCAGGTTCCTTGACAATCAGTCCTTGTTGTTATCAATGAAATTAAAGCTCACTAACTAGAGTGAGATGACGCGTTTGACTTTAACGGTTGATGCTATGAAATCTTTATCAGCCAATCCGTTTCTTTGAATACCGTTTTTACTTTGACCAAGCGTACACCTAATACCAAAGATATAAATATCTTTGCTAATACTATGGAATCTGGTGGAATATTTTTTTACTGAGTATTTCATTAAATGTGAAATTATTGATTCGAATCTATCTGTAACGCAAAAAATTCAATAAAAATTGATTCCAAATTCCAAAATTCTAACTAAAATTATAGGATTTATGAATCATAAAAAAATATGTTTGTGCACTAAGGGGCTGTGCAAAAAGGACGTCACGCTTCAGAGAGGGGGGGGGGAGGGGGAGTACTGTAGGTAGTAGGACGTCACGTTTTGATATAGATATTTTCAAACATTTTAAATTTTAGTTGATATGTCGGGACCGGAAATTTCGCTAAAAGCGATAAATTCTGATACATTTTACATTAAAAAATATTCTACTTAAGGGGAGGGGGGGGGGGGGGTAGAGACAGATTTGTGACGTCCTTTTAGGGGGGGGGGGGGGGTCAAAATATCCCATTTTTAGCGTGACGTCCTTTATGCACAGACCCTAATACAAAACACTTAAACAAAACGTTATGGATGTGTGTATGAATTTCATACTATCAAATATTTGAAATATTTGAATATCAAATTCATACTGTGAATCTACACCGGTAGTACAATAAAATCACATAATGAAATAAGAATAAAAATGGCACAGTCTTATATGGCACTATCTTAGAGTTTGCACACGTACTGATGTAGTCTAAGAGGTCTCTGGGATCGTTTTTAGACTGGATCCTGTGATTGTTTGGTCAATGATAATGGACTGTAGCGCACAGCGTTCGAGGTATCAAATCGAATTGTCCGGCACAGAGTTGTAGGGTTATACATTTCATGAAAATTAGTTGATTGGTTGAAATTAAAATAAATTTTTATTTAAACTGGAACCGTTTGACCCATCAAATTAAAACTTTGCATGGTCATTGGGAGCATATTTTTGCCAATTTGCAGACTAATCTGTCGTTATCTTCAAAAGTTAACATTTTACGGACATTTTATTATAAAATCTTGAAATATTTGCAAATGTATCCAATTATTTCAATTATTTTATCACTGCTATCTTGATGCTTCAGTTCCAAGGCCTGAAGAGCAGCTGACACTTGCAAACGTATATCAAATCGTATGGAGTACGAAGGTTTACTTATCAACGCGTTACACGGAGCGTTTTCCTATAGTTTATAACATTGACACATTTGCCTTCCCCATCACAGCCTCCATTTTTCTCATCCAGGTGACGTCATTTGCAAGATAGATTTAGGAGAGTTCTGGCGACTCAGTTTTTGCATCAAGTAGTATTAAGTTTCTACACACCTTGGCAATGGATTTAAAAGGCTGTGATTTGATAGATAGATCAAGAAGACCGAGTATCATTGCAGTTGTAATTTCTCCAATAGAAAATAGCCCAACAAAGGAAATAACTGTGCCATACAGATTGTTCCTCATCTTTTGAAATGAAGTCCACCAGCGCATTCGGGATAGTTGGAGATGACTTCGTTATGATCGTTGCTGGAGTATGCCAGATCAAGAAAGCCATTGTTTTCAAATCAGGTAAGTTCAGATCCTCTTGTTATCTTTTTCCAAGAACCTGATACATGATCACTACATGAAGTCACTAAAATGACAACTAAAATGTCTTTTGGGACAATAACGTCATCTTTTGTACTAAGGCCCGGTTGTACAATGTCCCGATAAAGTTAGCTGTAGGATTTATCGGCTGAAACCATGGCAACAGCCAATGAAACACAGCCATCTAGACTGCTAAAGTCCACTTTAGGCTAAAGTGAACTTTATCTTACTTATCGGGACATTGTACAACCGGGCCTTAGGGTCTTTTTTTCAATACTCTGCTTCAGTAAAAGCTAACACAGTCATTCTATGAGATTGCCATGGC
Source organism: Leuctra nigra (assembly GCA_934045905.1). Lineage (NCBI taxonomy): Eukaryota > Metazoa > Arthropoda > Insecta > Plecoptera > Leuctridae > Leuctra > Leuctra nigra. The sequence goes on from OW203772.1 coordinate 17,801,211, forward strand.
AACAACCAATGACAATCCTGGAATGACCGTTTAAACCTTAATTACTGTTTTAACAGGGCATTGAAATACCGGCCCTAAGAATGTCATTGGTATGTTGGCATCACAATACAGTTCTAATCAACTGTTTAATAGTTAGCAGAGTGTTAAATGACGATGGGAGTTAGGGTGTTTTGTCAGACTGTAGAATCGACTATTACGGATTTAATAGCTCGCATTCGTGAAAAGTGGAGTTCGTGACTTTTTAGCAGAACACCCACGATATATAGTAATCGTCAATCGAGATTACTAAGGAGCCTATATAGAATAGTTCGTGATAAAAACGAACTTTTGACGTTCACTCTCCTTGAATACAAAAGTGAATTGATTGACTCAAAAGTTAGCAAAAAAATGATCGCGTTTTTTTAAAAGTTATTTTCCAACACTGCATAAATAACCCCTTCCGAAGGGAGTGGGTGGTATTCCCAACCGGTTGATTAGACTAGATTAGATTATTTTGGTTAAACGGCGCGTCAACGACAAGGTTATATCCCGCACATTAGTTTTTATATTTAACTTTGTTGATCAAAAGTGGAGGACATGGGGGGTCGACTAACGGGCCCGATCCGGGGGAGTCCAGCACTGGTGGGAATGCCAGGCCGGCATGGGGACGGACCGGGGGGTGTGAGGATTCGGGCCGGCGGAACCCGATTTTAGGGGGATCACCATCTCGAGGGGGAAGACCGGCCCGAGGGGACCGCAAATTCAAGGGAGGGCATGGATAGGTCGACCCTGGCTGCTCTTTGTCAGGTCCTCACCACTGACCTGTCCAGCATGGGTAGCCCTTACACATGAGCATATGCTCGCCGGCGTAGCTGCAGTGGATCATTGGTCAACACAAATCTCAGGGAGAAAGCCGTCGGGGGGCCCAACCGGTTGAGAACCACTGATCAATATTTTCTACGCTCCATTCCCTCTGCACTTCAGTGACGGACATGATCCGCGTGGTCAACAGCAGCATGATGATGGCTTGCGCGGGAAACCTCTCCAGCGTCACCCGCTTCTGCGACTACGTCCAGAGGAGGTGCAGACTCTACGAGTTCCAAAACTCTTACAGACTCAGTGCTCAGGCGACGGCGACGTTTGCGAGCGGCTACATAGCAGAGTGCAACCGCTCTGTTGTAAGTAACACCTTCTGCAGACTCTACGAGTCCAACACTCTTACAGACTCAGTGCTCAGGCGACGGCGACGTTTGCGAGCGGCTACATAGCAGAGTGCAACCGCTCTGTTGTAAGTAACACCTTCTGCAGACTCTACGAGTCCAACACTCTTACAGACTCAGTTCTCAGGCGACGGCGACGTTTGCGAGCGGCTACATAGCAGAGTGCAACCGCTCTGTTGTAAGTAACACCTTCTGCAGACTACGAGTCCAACACTCTTACAGACTCAGTGCTCAGGCGACGGCGACGTTTGCGAGCGGCTACATAGCAGAGTGCAACCGCTCTGTTGTAAGTAACACCTTCTGCAGACTCTACGAGTCCAACACTCTTACAGACTCAGTGCTCAGGCGACGGCGACGTTTGCGAGCGGCTACATAGCAGAGTGCAACCGCTCAGTTGTAAGTAACACCTTCTGCAGACTCTACGAGTCCAACACTCTTACAGACTCAGTGCTCAGGCGACGGCGACGTTTGCGAGCGGCTACATAGCAGAGTGCCACCGCTCTGTTGTAAGTAACACCTTCTGCAGACTCTACGAGTCCAACACTCTTACAGACTCAGTGCTCAGGCGACGGCGACGTTTGCGAGCGGCTACATAGCAGAGTGCAACCGCTCAGTTGTAAGTAACACCTTCTGCAGACTCTACGAGTCCAACACTCTTACAGACTCAGTGCTCAGGCGACGGCGACGTTTGCGAGCGGCTACATAGCAGAGTGCAACCGCTCTGTTGTAAGTAACACCTTCTGCAGACTCTACGAGTCCAACACTCTTACAGACTCAGTGCTCAGGCGACGGCGACGTTTGCGAGCGGCTACATAGCAGAGTGCAACCGCTCAGTTGTAAGTAACACCTTCTGCAGACTCTACGAGTCCAACACTCTTACAGACTCAGTGCTCAGGCGACGGCGACGTTTGCGAGCGGCTACATAGCAGAGTGCCACCGCTCTGTTGTAAGTAACACCTTATGCAGACTACGAGTCCAACACTCTTACAGACTCAGTTCTCAGGCGACGGCGACGTTTGCGAGCGGCTACATAGCAGAGTGCAACCGCTCTGTTGTAAGTAACACCTTCTGCAGACTCTACGAGTCCAACACTCTTACAGACTCAGTGCTCAGGCGACGGCGACGTTTGCGAGCGGCTACATAGCAGAGTGCAACCGCTCTGTTGTAAGTAACACCTTCTGCAGACTACGAGTCCAACACTCTTACAGACTCAGTGCTCAGGCGACGGCGACGTTTGCGAGCGGCTACATAGCAGAGTGCCACCGCTCTGTTGTAAGTAACACCTTCTGCAGACTCTACGAGTCCAACACTCTTACAGACTCAGTGCTCAGGCGACGGCGACGTTTGCGAGCGGCTACATAGCAGAGTGCCACCGCTCTGTTGTAAGTAACACCTTATGCAGACTACGAGTCCAACACTCTTACAGACTCAGTGCTAAGGCGAAGGCGACGTTTGCGAGCGGCTACATAGCAGAGTGCCACCGCTCTGTTGTAAGTAACACCTTCTGCAGACTCTACGAGTCCAACACTCTTACAGACTCAGTGCTCAGGCGACGGCGACGTTTGCGAGCGGCTACATAGCAGAGTGCAACCGCTCTGTTGTAAGTAACACCTTCTGCAGACTCTACGAGTCCAACACTCTTACAGACTCAGTGCTCAGGCGACGGCGACGTTTGCGAGCGGCTACATAGCAGAGTGCAACCGCTCTGTTGTAAGTAACACCTTCTGCAGACTCTACGAGTCCAACACTCTTACAGACTCAGTGCTCAGGCGACGGCGACGTTTGCGAGCGGCTACATAGCAGAGTGCCACCGCTCTGTTGTAAGTAACACCTTCTGCAGACTCTACGAGTCCAACACTCTTACAGACTCAGTGCTCAGGCGACGGCGACGTTTGCGAGCGGCTACATAGCAGAGTGCCACCGCTCTGTTGTAAGTAACACCTTCTGCAGACTCTACGAGTCCAACACTCTTACAGACTCAGTGCTCAGGCGACGGCGACGTTTGCGAGCGGCTACATAGCAGAGTGCAACCGCTCTGTTGTAAGTAACACCTTCTGCAGACTCTACGAGTCCAACACTCTTACAGACTCAGTGCTCAGGCGACGGCGACGTTTGCGAGCGGCTACATAGCAGAGTGCCACCGCTCTGTTGTAAGTAACACCTTCTGCAGACTCTACGAGTCCAACACTCTTACAGACTCAGTGCTCAGGCGACGGCGACGTTTGCGAGCGGCTACATAGCAGAGTGCAACCGCTCTGTTGTAAGTAACACCTTCTGCAGACTCTACGAGTCCAACACTCTTACAGACTCAGTGCTCAGGCGACGGCGACGTTTGCGAGCGGCTACATAGCAGAGTGCAACCGCTCTGTTGTAAGTAACACCTTCTGCAGACTACGAGTCCAACACTCTTACAGACTCAGTGCTCAGGCGACGGCGACGTTTGCGAGCGGCTACATAGCAGAGTGCAACCGCTCTGTTGTAAGTAACACCTTCTGCAGACTCAACGAGTCCAACACTCTTACAGACTCAGTGCTCAGGCGACGGCGACGTTTGCGAGCGGCTACATAGCAGAGTGCAACCGCTCAGTTGTAAGTAACACCTTCTGCAGACTCAACGAGTCCAACACTCTTACAGACTCAGTGCTCAGGCGACGGCGACGTTTGCGAGCGGCTACATAGCAGAGTGCCACCGCTCTGTTGTAAGTAACACCATCTGCAGACTCTACGAGTCCAACACTCTTACAGACTCAGTGCTCAGGCGACGGCGACGTTTGCGAGCGGCTACATAGCAGAGTGCAACCGCTCTGTTGTAAGTAACACCATCTGCAGACTCTACGAGTCCAACACTCTTACAGACTCAGTGCTCAGGCGACGGCGACGTTTGCGAGCGGCTACATAGCAGAGTGCAACCGCTCTGTTGTAAGTAACACCTTCTGCAGACTACGAGTCCAACACTCTTACAGACTCAGTGCTCAGGCGACGGCGACGTTTGCGAGCGGCTACATAGCAGAGTGCAACCGCTCAGTTGTAAGTAACACCTTCTGCAGACTACGAGTCCAACACTCTTACAGACTCAGTGCTAAGGCGAAGGCGACGTTTGCGAGCGGCTACATAGCAGAGTGCAACCCTTGGGTCTATACTCAAGGGTGCAACCGCTCAGTTGTAAGTATTTCGTCTTCTATTTTCTTCGTCCATTCTGCCCTTTTGGGTAAATGCGTGTGTTAAAAGAAGTTGCAAGACATTTTACTGATGTCTGTCCTCAACACCACAAGACCGTTAGCTAATAATCTTCTGGACGGAATTGAAAATTCTTTTGAGCATGATGTTTTCCATCTGCTGCAGACAAAGGGATATTTTCATTCTCTCGCTTCGCTTTTCAAAGATAAAAAGTATCCTATTTTTCAACTTGGTTCTTCCTTCTTCTTATCGGTCTCAATGTGTTCATTATTGTCAGTGATTTTAGGGGACTTATACAGTTGACCCCATATGATGATCACGATCCAGAGTAGACCGCAAATAAGATAACTGACGACACAGAAGTCGCATACATCGAAGGTTCTCATCCATCTTAATAAACCCATATCACCCTGCCAACCATAAGTCCGTTTGCAACAATCTTGTACAATAGTCCAGTAATTGTGTGATTATACCCACCACTAATTGCAACAGAAGGTTTCAATACATGAATCGATTCAGAAAAATTTCCTCTACAACATATCCAAAATCGACCAAAATCGCTGTAAAGAAAAAGGGTTTTAATGACTTTTTAAGTTAATTTCCCATGTTAATTCCATCTTGCAAAAAAATATTTTTTGCATGTAACTCCTATTTTGACGAAACTTGGCAGAATTGTTCACCATCCTAAATAAACACAATAAGCTCTCACAGCGTTTTCCTATAAATCTCAACGTTTGGGAAATATGGCCCATTTAAAGTCATGTTTTCGAAGATTTAAGTCACTTTGAGTGTAATTTGTCGTTTTGCGAGGTCCATATTTCCCAAACGATGAGATTTAGAGGAAAACGCTCAGAAAGCTATTTGTGTTCATTTAGGGTGGTGAACAATTCTGCCAAGTTTCGTCAAAATCGGAGTTACATGAAAAATTAATTTTTTTGCAAGATGGAATTAACATGGGAAATAACTTAAAAAGTCATTAAAACCCTTTTTCCGTACAGCGATTTTGGTCGATTTTGAATATGTTGTAGAGGACACTTTTCTGAATCGAACGGCACCAAAAACGCTTCTGTTGCAATTAGTGGTGGGTTGTGCTGTTTTTTTCACTAGAATTACTGGACTACAAACCAGAGTGTTCTGCACGTGCGTAAGCAAAATACGGTTCAGGTTGGAAAGGAGAAATGTAAATCACTACATTTTCTAGCGAATGGATGCTGGGTTGAAGATGATTGCTTCAAACGTCTTGTGATACGCAGTGTGATAATGTGCTTTAGTAAATCGCCATGGCTCCAGGTTGGTCTACATTATGTTTCAGAACCCCTTTGACTGTCACTCCTTGCTCGCCGGCTGGGAGAAAGACGTGCCCCCAGCGATCTACTTCATCGACAGTTTCGGTGGAATGGTTAAGTGCTTGACGTTCGCAACCCAGGGTTTAGAAGGACTCATGGCGATCAGCATCCTGGATAAACTCTGGCATCCAAGTGAGTGATTCCACGCCAGATCGACAAAGAAGTTTCATGACCCCCTTAAGTTGATGAAACTTACGGCCGGTCTTAATGCCTTGCTAACTTTTATACAGTCAATTAGGACTATATTGTCATGGCAACAACCAATGACATTCCAAGAATAACCACTAGCTAACTGTTAAGAGCTAATTGAGACTTTAGCAGAGTATTGAAAGACCGGGCCTTAGTCAAATTGTTATTAATACAAAATAAGAGTATACGTATTTTTTTTATTGGTCAATTTTATCCCCAATCGTGTACTTTCACCCCCTCGAAAATCTCACTTTTTAAGAAACCCTCATATACAAAAATGCTTGTAACTTTGGAACTAAATGAGATAAGTCTGTAAACTAGGTTAGTTGTTTTATAATATGAATCATGTTTTTAATGTTTGTTTGTTGAAACAATATAAAATGTAACAGTAAAATATTATAATTTCAGATTTATTTTATAAGATAATCTATCAGTAGCTACAAAACAAAGTACCGATGCCAACACAAATTTCCTGAAACCTCCGCGGCTAACATTCCTGCGATGATGGCATAAGTTTCCAAGCACATTTTTTTTCTTTTATCAATCCAAGATTCCACACAATGTTAGATCATGGGGTAGACGAACCACCAACTATCTTGGGCATCTACTTCTTAGGTTGGAGCTCCTCTGTCTCCATCTCTTCATCTTCTCCTTCCTCTTCCTCTGCTGCTGTTTTCTTTTCTTCATCCTCCCTTTTTTCAACCAACCCCTTCCATCTATCCACATCCTCCCACCATTTTTCGTCTATAATCAAATTCCAATTTTCTCCTCTTTCTTCCGCAGCCTTTTCCATTCCACTCATCCACTTTGTTCTCGGTCGCCCAGCTTTTTTCTTTCCTATAGTTACTGCTCGATCTGCCTCCCTTCTTGGAATTCTTCCTTGTTCCATCCCTAGCAATCGCCCATACCATCTCAACCTTTACTTCCCCAGTTTAAAACTAAGTGTTTCCACTTTTAAATCTCTCCATATCTTTGTACTCCTTATCATCACCAGTTGAGTTTATTTCGGGGCAAAGTTGATTATTACTTGATGTAATCTGTTTCAGACCTGAGCCAGGAAGCTGCCTACGAGATCATGGAGAAGTGTGTGGAAACAATTCAAGGCCGCTTCGCCTTTAACAGACCAGTCTTCAGCGTGAAGGTTGTGGATGCAACTGGAGTCAGAGATCTGCCTCGAATCTCTGTTGAAGACCTAAGTGTTAAGAAAACTTTAAGCCGCCCAGACTTGGAGTCCACGTTGTAACATCACTTGATATATAGAATAAACTCTTTTTAAGGAAAACGATGATGTTCAATCTGTAGCTATGGAACCTATTCAGTGATGTCATCTCATTGTTGCATGTCGCCATCTTAAAGGTACGAAAATAGCTGTGATTCTCTGCTTTTTTGACGATATTTTATAGTTAATAGCTACCTGGGAAATTAATGTATTGGATGGAAGAGCCAATAGCACGATTCCTGAATTAGACAAAAATAAAAAAATTTACCGCCTGACGGTAAATTTACGGTAAATTTACCGGTAAATTTACCGAGAAAAAAATTTACGGTAAAATCCACATCACTAATTTGAATATATGGAACGAAGTTATGTTAACTGGAAGTTGAGCTTAAAAGCAGAATATACGGGAGATAATTTCACGTTTTGAAACAATCATCTGAAAGAAAACTTTAGAAAATATGATATTCTGCTTTTAGGCTCAATTGCCATAACTTTCTTTCGATTGATTCAAATATATCAATAGTTTTACACAATTGATAGCAATTATATTGCATTCAATTTTAAATGTTCAGCAAGTAAGTTGTTTTCAATAAACAGCGTTTTACGTTTCTTGAACCCACGCTATTTTGAGCTCAGTATTATGTCGACAAAATCGATTATAATCGATTTTTTTGACAACCTCATTCAAAGAGATGAACCTTATTTCCTCCAAAAGAAATATAATTGAAACTTTCACACACAAGTGAAAAATATACTGTTACATATATTATGTGAAAAATTCAGCCCACGTATTTTTCTCGTAGTAGGTATGCAGTAGTTTCGTCCCAGATATGTTTCTTTGCGCCATAGCGGTATTATTTTTTCCGTTCGTTACAAAATCCGGGCGAGACTTTGACCGAATCTGTGCTCGCTCGTCAACGCGTTACCCGAGCGTTTCCTATAGTAATATCCTCTAGCCACCATTACGAACACTCTAAAAAATTTATGATTCTACGAATATAAGTCATGAAAGAAACTTTTGAAGTACACGAGTAGATACCATCTCTTCAAGCCCCTTCAAATCCTTTTGATCTTATGACAATATACCATTTCATTGTTGGCAGAACAAAATAAGTGTTTTGAAGATATGACAATACAATTTTCGACTCTTGTTACAGCATGACAAAAATGAATAAAAATCGTGTTGGTATAAAAAATTACAACGCCCTGCCAAAGGCATAACGAAATGAAATGAAATCTTCCAATTTTAAAAATATGTCAAGCATTTTTTTATGGACTATTATTTATTACTAGGAAAACGCTCAGTGTAACGCGTTGATGAGCGGGCACGGGTACGTGCAAATTCTCGAACCGGAAATACGTACACAACGCACAGAAAACATATACATCCATATTGAATTGAAATATGATCACTCAACATAAAAGTATATTATGCTTTCCATCGAAACTTGAAAATAGCATCTAAGCACCCTGGTAAATATAGCAAATCAGATTCAATCCAATTGGCACTGGAAAACATTCATTTCGATACTTCATTACTGACAGATATTAAAAATTTCAATAAGTTCATACGTTCTTTACTGATTGGGATGAAATTTTGTAAAATAAGAGACAATGCTGGTCTTAATGATCATGCAAAATATGAGTTTGATCAGAATTATCGAAGACCGTTTTCATTTTCAGCCTATCAGGAGATATTTATTTAAATTTTAACCAATTAATGGATTTCAAAAAAATTTGGGGCCTGCAAACAGAAAAGGTTGTCTCTACATGTGTGCAAAATTTCAGATCGATCGAAGAAAAACTCTGACCTGTACAGCCTCACCCAACAGAAAAAAAAAAAAAAAAAAAACAGAGGTCCGTGCCAAATGAGCCGAAAAAAGACGCTCGCTACGCTCGCTCAATTATTTTATTTCTTGATTTAATATTTTTACAATTGGCGTCTAAATAGACATCTAAAAATAGGGTTGAAGTCCACAAGGTCGGAAGGTCGGAATCTAAAAAATGCAAAATACAATAAAAACATAAAACACAATCAGAATTTTCTTTAGAGAAAGGCTAAAAAAAATTCTGATAAATATGGCTGTGAAAATTTAAATTTACCTAGATTATAATGTAGTGAGTTTGTCGCACAATTTCTTAATTTTGGTTTTAACCAGTAACTATTAATTAAGTAAATTGTATTTATAAAAAAACAAACGTATTTCATATCTATAAAGGTTGTATTAAATGTTCATATTTACATTTAATGTTGCACATAACTTGACCTTGAAAGTGGACATACAACACATTGGTAAGTAGTCTAAGCATTGCGTTACACACGAACGTATAGGCATTAAAAAATCATGAGTCCATGGAAAACTCTACGATTGAAGAAAGATCAATATAAGACTTCGATTGTGAGCTCAGAAGGTTTTCTTTCAGCTTGTATGTAAGCTGTGTTTTTTTCTTGTCCTGAAAACTTCAGCCATGAGAAGAACTTCTGTATCCAGCGCTGTTGACGAGTTTCATCTCTTCAAACCCATCGCCAAGATCTTGGACAAAATCGGTAGGTGTATTAAAAAGAAATTGAATGAGAAACTGTCCTCATTTTTACATATAAAAAATCACAGTAACTTAGTTCATGGCAAATAGCAACTTCCAAAAACATTTAGCAGAAATGACGCAATTTTCTATAAATATTTCCATATTTCCTTGAATACTTATCTACATAACCCGTTGTAGCACTGACCTTGAACTCAGCACCAACGTAGCCCCAACGTTTGGTGGTATTAGGTAAGGGTCCTTTTTTGTTAAACAGTAAAACCACATTCCTCAGCTTATTTAATGAAATAAATAATTCTAGTTCCCTTCCATATTAGTAGGGGAGCAAATGTAATTCCGCTCGATTGGAGTGCCGAAATTGATTTTTTCATAATTATCGATTGTTTACATCATTCTTAATATTACCTGACGTGCCTTCAATTTTTTTGGTGGCCATCTTGGAAAATATGGCGGAAAACGAGCGGAAATCGTAAATTTTACAAATTATTTAATTGTTGGTAGAGCAAAGATTGAAAAATTATGAAACAATTCACTAAAACTAACTCAAATATAGTGACTTGAAAAAAAAAATACGCCGTAAACAAAAAAATAAATTTTTGGAAAAAAAATATTATTTAAAAAAAAAACATAATTTTTTTAAAAACGCATATTGTTCAAAATGAAATTGACTACAAATTTTAATTCTACATATTGTAGCGGCGCAGCTTGGTTGGAAGGAAGGGGTTGACAGGGTAGGTAACCTCCCTTTGTCTTCGGCTGCTGCCACCAACCAGAACACAACACTAGGTGGTGTCCTGGATTTACTAAAGCTAATAAAAGGATAATAAAAACGAACGGCTTAGGCTTTGGGGGCGTGGAGGGTAAACTAAATGTTACCCTGAGGTTTCAGTCAAATTCCGATGTTAGGGAGAATAAGAAGGAAGAGAAAAAAGAATATGCTTTAAGGTTTATAATTAGTAATTAGTTGATAACTTCAATGAAATAATGTAACTTAAGAAAGAGAATTGATTTAAGTAGGGTATAGTCCTAATGGTGTATTGAAGGGTTGAGAGAGAAGGTGAAAAGTAAGAAGGTTGTTATTCAGTAGAATAATAATATATAATTCCCAAATAAAAGAGTACAATATATAAACAATGCTCTTAAAATTATAATCACTCAATAGGGGGAGGGGGTGAACATGTATGGGGTGACACTCTTTACAAGTAAAAATTAAGGGGAGGGGTGAACATGTACGGGGTGACACTCTTTACAAGTAAAAATTAAGGGGAGGGGTGAACATGTACGGGGTGAAAATCTCTACAAGTAAAATTTAAGGGGAGGGGTGAACATGTACGGGGTGAAAATCTCTACAAGTAAAATTTAAGGGGAGGGGTGAACATGTACGGGGTAGCACTTTTATAAGTCAGCAATAAACAACATGTATTGAATTGGTTTAAATTTAGGGGTACATTTATACAGAGGGGAGAATATTTACCAGAGTATTGTAAAGAGAGTCTGACTTACGGAGACTGATTTGACAAGTGAAGTTACTCGCTTTATATAGTACTTGTTAGGGTCAAAGAGTTCAAGTTTCGCGCGATATCGGCAATGTTGCATCAGCCAACATTGCGGTTTATGAAATAACATAGTTGCGAACTTGACTTTGAATATTTGTAATTGAAGTAAAAATGAAGTTATACAATACTGATTGTTGTAATTTTATAATCTCAGCCCCTGTTGCATTTATATATTTAACATTGTTATAATTGAAAATAAGTAGTAAATTGAACTTGTTTACTGACAGCTGTTCTTAGTGACGTCATGACTTGTTTACATATTCTACAAGTCGGCGGCAATTTGATTGAAGGATTTAATCAGAAAACTATTCAAGAGTGATAACCATAACAGTAGAGAAGAGAAGGCAAAGTAGGGTTGCTTGCAACCCTTACAACTCTCCGCCTCTACATGTATATTTTTGTACAGAGTTAAACAATTCTGTCAAAAAGTAAAAAAAATATCATACAAGGTGTGCAATTACAATGCAAACCAGAGAGATAAAAAACTGATGAAAAAATAATAATCATAATGAAGTGAAGAATAACAGTCTGACAATACACACGAGAGCACAATCAGTCACTTATCAAGAGCACTGGCGTGAGAACGAAAGTCAGTAACGACAAGGTGGTGTGTTCGAAGTAGTTGATGTGTAGTTGACAGTTGGATTGTTCGAGATCGACACACGTGCTTGTGCAGCGTTACTTGTGAGGAGCCAGGCAGATGATGTGCTGATTGCGTCACGTGGCATTGTGCAGCTGGTATCTAAAACAAAAGGAAACCAAAAGGTAGACTTACAAAGAAAAGAATCATCAGGTTTATAGTCTGTGGTTGAGAAACTTGAAGGAGAATCTAAACAACTCGACATTGGTAAAAAAAAAATGTAAATAAAATTATTATTGGCACAAGAGATGAATTGTTGCGTTAATAACATAGAGTGAAAGAAATAAGATGTATAAATTATTTTCTAAAACCAACGAAAGCGATAACAATATCAATATGGCATGACCCGGAGGCACTTAATATTATTCTATAAGAGCCAAGAAGAGTAAGAATAAAAGAGATAAGAAGTATGATGAACCCATGTATTAGCGAAAACAAATGACTAAGAGATAATAAAATAAAAACTTAACTTAAGACTATGGTGAAGGATGACCGTTGGATCGACGGCGCGATGACGTCATTGGCGGCGTCGTTGTTGTCGTTGTGGAGAAGCGCGATGGTCGTCACTGTCATAGATGATTGAAGGTTGGTAGTGGGCGATGGTATTAGAGTCGTTCAGCTTGAAGTGATGAGGTTGCATGGACGTCGTCAACGAGAGGGTGATGATGACGACTAACGACTGAGTTGTTCGGTTTGCATGTTCACGTTGGAAGGTGGAATACCGTTGAAATTAACGATGTCAAGTTTAGGGAGAGGGTAGAGAATAAGAGTATGGTATGGCGGGATGTCGCGAGTGTTTTGGCCACCGCTAGGTATAGGGTGAATTGTGGGTCAAGGGTAGGAAGGACGACTTGAACAGCTGACGGCGATGATACCGGGTGTGAACTGGACGTCGATGAGGGTGCCGAGGATCTGGACGTGGTCGAACGTGCAGATCCGGATGTCGAAGAAGATGATGACGGATCAATGTAGACGACGCGGATACATTCGACTTAGACGTCCTTGATGAGGTCGAGGTCGGCGCAAGAGTGGCGTGTCTGAGGGGGTTCTGGAGCGACAGTCTGTGGCGGAGTTGTTGTAGACAGCGGCACAGAGGTGTGAATAGCGATCCAATGTACGTCTTCTTGGACATGTGGCGAGATTGGAATCTGCGTAAATTTTTTCTCAATTGCATTGAGATGAAGGTGATGACTTTTGTTGATACAGTGAAGAGGGTGAACATGAATGAACAAGTGGGTGAGCATGGAACTACTTCAATGATATGGATTGGATCCATCTCAATAGCTGGAAGCAATGTGTGCTTGAGATACGCCTTGACAAAACTAGTTGCACTAGAAGTTGTCATCTGACTGGCGTTAAGCGAGGAAGACAAAATGCGTCCTTAACGAGTGATGGTCATTTATATGTGTCACAATGAAGACCCATATTGAAGAAGGGTTCCTTATGCACGGCATTACATGACATAAGGTGAACACAAATGATTGCAAGAACTCGGTATTGCTTGGAGGCAAATTTTACTTAGACAAAAGAATTTTAATAGTGGAAATGGAATACACAATCAAGTCGAGGGAGAATTCTACTGCATCGCTGGGGATGATTTACAATGTCGCGTTTCGTTACGATTGGCGATTTGTTAACTGAGAAATTGACAAGATATGATACGTTTCCTTCTAAACTACGACAATATGAAATATCATATTGAATAACTTGAGGATTTTTTTAAACATCCTGGAAAAATTAGCTATTCGACGAGGAGAATGAATAGTGAATCGACTATAGGAGATCGATGAGAGGACGAGAGGAGAGAAGGTGGATGACTTGTACGTAGTCACATACAGAAGCAAGATTTGCTAAGTATGTTCACACACGTGAAATGATGAATTCAATGTTCGAAGTCCTTGACTATGCCCGTGAATGCTGATTTCATTGAGGTTCAAAGAGAACTTGGAACGGTTTGCAGTTCCGTGTTTATCGTATTCCTTTGCTATCCTACTAAGAAATGTTTCATTGGAGAGACATGGTAATCGAGGTAATCGGTAATACGTGTGGGACTGAACTTTTGAGTATGACACGAAAACTTATTTTCTAGAGGTTCCAAGATTTCTGGAATTGGAGCAGAGACAACCGATCTTGCGGTTTCCCTGAGAGATTAGGTGAACGTGAGAGACCTAATGAGGTGCTACGACATATAATGCCCTTGGCATTCTGGTCAACTTTTTCGTCAATGACTGATCATAGAGCTTGAGGGGTGCGATAGAGTTTCTGTCGCATGAGGGTAGCTAACCCGGTTTCGTTTCTGTTTCAATAGAGAGGTGCCGGTCGATTTGCCGGTGAAAAGAAGAGATAAGAGTACTTGCGTAGCAATGACTGAACAGTTGCTTATTCAGGTTGAGGAAGATTATTTAAATTAAATAACTTATTGATAGATACTTCTCTATCCGATGGTTGGACGAGGACAGCTGGGTAAAAATCCATAGCGAAGTCCCTGAGTGTTGCAACGACGGTGTGAGAAGAAGTGTTCATAGGGGTGTCTATAAACATGTTTGTCTGGACACTGCCTATTACTGTATTGACTAGAATAGTCACTGACTGAGAGGAGGTATTCAGGAATCTAAGTTGTAAATTTAGATCTGATCTCTCAGACGTCAGGACTCGAGCACTATGTACTCTGGGGAATGTGATATCTTGTGGTTCGAAGAGAATGGGAAATGGTTTGCCATTGATGGGAACCTTGGTCATCGCACTCTTTTGCTTTCAAGCACAAGGAATTTCGAAACTAGGATAGGTGGTAATGGTGTGGACAAAAGGGACTAACGTTTGTGTTTGTAAGTTCGGATCCATAGGAATGTTTTGAAGGATTGTTTACTGTTCAGAATTGTACCGTCTTGACTTGAGGAGTTTTGACTGTTTGTCAGTTTCAAGAGGGTATCGAAGGAGAGCTGACTTGAGGAAGGGAACGGCCAATTCTTACTTCCTCACTTCTTCTAGTAGAAGCCTGTGCACGAACAGAGTCATGACTTCTGCATCGTGAGACCTACTAGAAAAAGTTACTGACCTTATGTGGTTAGGAATTTGGTACGGTTCCGTTCGTACTAGAGGAACATAACATGTTTCCATGTCTCTATCGAGAGTTTCCGCGCGATTCGATCGCCGGTGAGAGGAATAGAGATGAGTACACTTGTGGCAATAATTCTAAGACTGCCCTTTCAGGAGAAAAAAGGAGAGTGATCGATCTAAAAAAAATGTTCTCTCTCTGGTAAATTGTGAGGATTGAGGTTTGAGGATTTATAATTTACGTCTTTGAGGGTTATCTACTAGAAATTAGGCACATATAGATTGAGGCATTCAGTTTTGAGATTCTGTTCCTCGTATGTGTCTTGGGACGATCAGGAGTAAAAATCTGTTTCTCGAGCTAGCTGAGTGAGGCATTCAGTGTAAAAACTGTTCCTCTGATGTAGACGGGAAAATCATGATAGGTACTTGATTGTCACCTAGTTAGGAGATGAACATGATTAGACGTGGAGTTCCTTTATGTGGTTCAATTAGGAAGGGAATTAGTTTGAGCATTCTAGCGGTAAAAAAATATCACTGGAGAATATTACGTATGGTCAAGCTAAGGATTTCGAGTTGATACGAGGGTTACCGCGTTTTAGAAGATTTAGAAGAGGACTTTGATAACAATTGTCTCTGTTTCCATAGGGATTTGAAGAGGAGTTAGGGCTGGAAAAAGGGGGGGGGGGGCTCCTATCTGATTAAAGGATAGAGCTCTACACTTGATAATGGGAATTGGTATTGTAGCCTAACTGACCTGGTATTTCACAGTCGTGTGAAATGTGACCATGTTCTCCACATCGGTAACAAATTGGTCCGCCTTGGGAAGAAGATGAATTTCCCGTGCCTCGAAGAGCCAGAGTAGTTGGTCGAACTGCTCGAGGTTGCGGAACTCCTTCGTTGACGATAGCTACAAGATGTGCTCGCAGAGCTGAGTCTGGAGGGGCGTCTGTTTCGCTGTCAGCGGGAACAGGTTTTGTGTCAGCAAGAAAATAGGCAAGTTTATCTCTCAGCGAAAATTCTTCTCTGGGATTGTCAGCGGTTAAGGCCTTTACTCGCAGTTCGCCTCGTTTTTGGAAGTAATATTCTTCTGCTAATTCAAGAGCTTCTTCAACTGTAGCAGGTTTCAGCATGGTTACTGTTAATCTGCCGTAATCATCTCGAATTCCCTTCAGGAAGGTTGGTAAAAGTTTGTTCTGCACAATTCGACGTTCAGCAATTATATCTTGCATCAGATTTGGTTTCTTTGCAAGTTCGTTAGCTGTTGGTTCTGGGTTTACCTCTATGGCAGTTAAACGGAGTCGTGTGAGATATTTTCGAATTGGCTTTGTAGGACGTTGGCGACACTGGTAGAATGTGTGCCATCTGTCCTCACTCGGACGTTCTGCCTTAAAGTACATCTTGAAGTCTTTGATGATGTCCGCCCAAGGAGTTTTATTGAGTTCCGGCTTCGACCGAAAATAATCGGCTGCTTCTCCCTTGAGCTTTTGCCTAAAAATCACGGCCAGTTGATCATTTGTCCACCGTCCCAGATCGGCTGCTGCGCTTAAATGGATCAAGAATTCTTCAAGTGTTGTGGTTCCTGATTCGCCTGAGAAGAATGGTACAAAAGCCATCACACCACCAATGTTACTCTTATTCCTCGCTTTAGCTTCTAGTTTCGCCTTAGCTGCAGCGGCTTCTTCTTTGTTTTCTACTCCAGCCTGAGCTGCTGGAGGGTTGTCTGGTGGAGGATCCTCTTGACCATCTTCTGGTGGGTGTTGATCGTCTTCAACATTGACAGGAATGGGGTTCCCGTCTCCGTCCATGGTAAAAAGGTCTTTGGGAAATTGACTGAAGTACTACAGGTTTTCAGGGGAGAGAAAAAAAATCATTTGTTGACAAAAATTACTAGAGGTAAAAAATTTAAGGGATGAAAAATAGGGGTTGAAAAAGGCTAGTTAAGGGTTCAAAATAGGGGTTAAACTTGGGGGTTGGGGGTTGAAAGAAGGGTTAAAAATAGGGGTTGAACTTAGGGGTTGGGGGTTGAAATAAGGGTTGAAAATATTTGTTAAGGGTTGAAAGAAGGGTTTTAAAATAAGGGTTGGAGGTTGAAGTAGGGTTAAAAATAGGGGTTGGGGGTTGAAAGAAGGGTTAAGGGGTAGGGGGTTGAAATTAGGGGTTGAAGAATAAAGGGGGTAGGTCTTCCCTGTAGTATCCCACCGCTGCCACCACTTTTGTAGCGGCGCAGCTTGGTTGGAAGGAAGGGGTTGACAGGGTAGGTAACCTCCCTTTGTCTTCGGCTGCTGCCACCAACCAGAACACAACACTAGGTGGTGTCCTGGATTTACTAAAGCTAATAAAAGGATAATAAAAACGAACGGCTTAGGCTTTGGGGGCGTGGAGGGTAAACTAAATGTTACCCTGAGGTTTCAGTCAAATTCCGATGTTAGGGAGAATAAGAAGGAAGAGAAAAAAGAATATGCTTTAAGGTTTATAATTAGTAATTAGTTGATAACTTCAATGAAATAATGTAACTTAAGAAAGAGAATTGATTTAAGTAGGGTAGTCCTAATGGTGTATTGAAGGGTTGAGAGAGAAGGTGAAAAGTAAGAAGGTTGTTATTCAGTAGAATAATAATATATAATTCCCAAATAAAAGAGTACAATATATAAACAATGCTCTTAAAATTATAATCACTCAATAGGGGGAGGGGGTGAACATGTATGGGGTGACACTCTTTACAAGTAAAAATTAAGGGGTGGGGTGAACATGTACGGGGTGAAAATCTCTACAAGTAAAATTTAAGGGGAGGGGTGAACATGTACGGGGTGAAAATCTCTACAAGTAAAATTTAAGGGGAGGGGTGAACATGTACGGGGTAGCACTTTTATAAGTCAGCAATAAACAACATGTATTGAATTGGTTTAAATTTAGGGGTACATTTATACAGAGGGGAGAATATTTACCAGAGTATTGTAAAGAGAGTCTGACTTACGGAGACTGATTTGACAAGTGAAGTTACTCGCTTTATATAGTACTTGTTAGGGTCAAAGAGTTCAAGTTTCGCGCGATATCGGCAATGTTGCATCAGCCAACATTGCGGTTTATGAAATAACATAGTTGCGAACTTGACTTTGAATATTTGTAATTGAAGTAAAAATGAAGTTATACAATACTGATTGTTGTAATTTTATAATCTCAGCCCCTGTTGCATTTATATATTTAACATTGTTATAATTGAAAATAAGTAGTAAATTGAACTTGTTTACTGACAGCTGTTCTTAGTGACGTCATGACTTGTTTACATATTCTACAAGTCGGCGGCAATTTGATTGAAGGATTTAATCAGAAAACTATTCAAGAGTGATAACCATAACAGTAGAGAAGAGAAGGCAAAGTAGGGTTGCTTGCAACCCTTACAATATTTTAGTCTAAGTCCACGCGTTTCATAATAAATTGAGAGCAAAAAAACACAGAAACGTGATTGGTCAATTCCAACAATTCGCACAATCAAGATCAGCTCTGCACTCTAGTGGTGGAGATGTGGTACTAGAGGAAAGGGTTCAACATTCATTTCTCCATAAGAACCCTGTAGAGTTTGGATACCTCTACTTCATACACTATTAAACATAGAACCCTGAAAAAAGTAACGAGTATAGAAAAGATTATGCTATATCGATCTGTCACCTCAGAATTTTTCTCCGAGGTTAAATTGCAGCGTAATAATCATGCAAACATGAAATGCAGCAGCCAATCAGAGTACAGGAAATGGTTCAACAGACCAATCAGGCTACAGTATAAGCCGTATTAGCTTCATACGGAAAGTTATTTTATAATTATTTAGACACAATAAATGCATTTCTGAGGTGACAGATCGAATAAGCATAATCTTTTCTATACTACTTACAATTTTTATGGTTCTATGTTTAATAGTGTATGCTGTAGAGGTATCCAAACTCTACAGGTTCCTTATGGATAATTGAATGTTGAACCCTTTTCTCTAGTACCACATCTCTACCACTAGAGTGCAGAACTGATCTTGGTTGTGCGAATAAAAAAAAAAAAATCACGGCGTATTTTTTTTTCAGGTCCCCATATTTGAGTTAGTTTAAGTGAATTATTTCATAATTTTTCAACCTTTCCTCTACCAACAATTAAAAACAATTAAATAATTTGTAAAATGAACGTTTTCCGCCATGTTTTCCAAGATGGCCAACCAAAAAATTAAAGGCACGTCAGGTAATATTAAGAATGATGTAAACAATCGATAATTATGAAAAAATCAATTTCGGCACTCCAATCGAGCGGAAAGCATTTTTTCTACACTTGAACCTGCACTATATTGCTGACAACTTGTATTACTTACATGGATGTTAGTCTCAACAAATAGATGATCTTCCTTATTCTCCAGGGACCCGAACCTTTATTAATAAAGGTTCGAGTTCCGGTTCCGGTTCCACAATTTTATTTTATAAAGGTTCGGGTTCCGGTTCTAAAACGAATATTCTTAAAGGTTCGGTTCCGGTTCCTGCATAAAGGTTCCGGGTTCCGGTTCCGGTTCTCAAATTTTAAATCAAACTATATTATTAAACTTCAGTATTACGTACTATGTCATGTACTACAGTAGGTACTATGTCAAATTTAATAGAATAATTGGATTTGGATTTTGTCCTATGAATGCAAACACTGGTGTAGGCATTGTCTGTATAAAATTCACAGGATGGTGCGCAGAGTAAATATCAGAAGAAATTTTCTTCATAAGACGACGTAAACATTCATTTTTCCTGAGCTATCATATTCAAATTGTCAGCAATGCAGTTCTCATCGCAGTAGTCAGATTCACAAATTGAAAACAGAGCAGCGTTTGCAAATGAAGAATTATTATTTATTATCAAGAATTAAAAATTTCTACAAAAAATACATATTGGAAATTTTATAAAAAAATAAATTTAATACAACTTTGTAAATAATATTCTTTGATATTATCATAATATTATATCCAAGTGATAAAAAATTAAATTGTACCTACATGGTTTTCTATTAAAGAAGGAACCTTAAATAACCTTTAAGAACCTTTAAGAACCTAATTGATTATAAAGGTTCGGGTTCCGGTTCCGGTTCTTTGGGAAAAAAGTAAAACGGTTCCGGTTCTGGTTCCGAAATTATAAAGGTTCATACCGGTTCTAGGTTCCGGTTCCGGTTCCGGTTCGGATCCCTGCAATTAGGTATGCGAATTTAGTTCAAAAACACATTTCAAACTTGAAAAAAGAACGGCTGTCAATAAATTTCTGCCAGATTGATCAGAGAAATGGTGTAGCAAAACTTTGCACGAAAATTGTACGAAAAAATCCGATACCAAACAGTAAAGTTTATTTATTATTTTATTAGTTAGCCTATAGGCTATTTACAAATACAATACATTTCAACAATTTATAGAACACTCACAAATAAATATTTCAAGAAGAATCTTTTTTCTCTCGCTCTTAAACTCCTAAATGCATCAATAATATAACTCTTCGTGGAGAGAATATCCAAAAGAGAAATCCAAATTGTCAACGTAAATAATTTAATACAAATGAATAACACGACGAAATGTCCGTCGTCACTAAAAGTTGCATTGAGCACTCTGCCGGCAGAAAGTGGCACTACAGGTTGGGGTATTAGAACCAATTTTTCATAAGCAACATGCTAAGTTTAGACACCTCTACGTCAGGCACTATTAAACGTAGAACCTTAAAAATAATTACCAGTATAAAAAAGATTATGCTTTTTCGATCTGTCACCTCAGAATTTTTATCCGAGTTCAAATTGCAGTCTCAGAATGATGCAAACATGAAATGCGTCAGCCAATGAGAAGCTAGCTCCGCCCATCAACCAACCAATCATGTCACTCCAGAAGTGTTATTACTTAGAATT
Organism: Leuctra nigra; assembly: GCA_934045905.1. Taxonomy (NCBI): domain Eukaryota; kingdom Metazoa; phylum Arthropoda; class Insecta; order Plecoptera; family Leuctridae; genus Leuctra; species Leuctra nigra. The sequence continues at coordinate 17,822,029 of OW203772.1, forward strand.
TTAAGTTTTATTTAACAATTATCTAGTATCCATCCACAGAAACGAATAGTTATAGTATGTTCATACATTCATAAGTTTACTTAGTATCAAATTATAAAGGACTTCAATTGTCTGAATATCCTGTTAATTGCGTGTTTTTGAACCATGTTTTGCCATAAGAAATCACGTTGGACGTGAACAGAGTACCCTTACCTCTCGCCATCTTGAAAATATTCACAGTGACGGCAGCGCTATCTATTGATACTTTTAGTGGCGATTAATTGTTTAAAAAAACATTCGTAACATCCTTTATATTTCTTCCACAGGTTTGATTTCATACAACGACAATTCCAGGAAAAAAAGCTTTCTCCAAAAGTGTCTACCCCCATTCATCTTAGCCACGCATTCGTGGGAATTAACCAGCCGCTCCATATCCTTCTACTCAATCCGTGACACTTTCGAAATGAGAGAACTCCCCAATGTGTTCGTATTGATAGCCGGCACCTACTGCATGGTTCTAGCCATAGTCGCGTGTCTCAGCCCAGACACTTTGCGACACTTGCTGGTGTCTTTGGAACGCATCAGCGACCGCTTTTCTTCGGATGACGACCGTCGTGGGGAGATGGTCAAGAGAACGAAAGGCATATCGGATTTCCAGTGTAAGAAGTTGTACCCAATGATGGTGGTGATCTTTGTGCTGTTGGGGGTCGCCGAGTACTTTGGAGAGAGTAGAGGAGACATGTCGCATATTGGGTAAGACGAAATATTCTCGTAGTAATGAAACTGTAAACTTCTTGAGTATCTTCTGGTACTTCTTGTGGTTTTCGTGAAGCACTCAATGCTTTCAAGTTTCATTATTAGTTACCGAGATCTACAACTTGGTAAACTGATCTCTGGAAAATCTCTTTTAGAATTATCTATAAGAGCTCTTGTTATTTTAGCAAGTACCTAGTATGGCGAGTACCTCACAAATATTCAAACTAACTTACAAAATGAGTTTGAACATTTGGGAGGTCCCCGCCATGTAACAGGGATTGCCAGGCAGCTCCCTGAGATGAAACTGCCATATGCCTGGCACGTCCCTGGCACATGCCTGGCACATCCCTGTTACATGGCGGGGACCTCCCAAATGTTCAAACTAACTTACAAAATGAGTTTGAACATTTGGGAGGTCCCCGCCATGTAACAGGGACCTCCCAAATGCCATATCCCAAATGGTCAAACTGGGATGTGCCAGGGAGGTGCCAGGCATCTACCTTGTTTGCTGGGTACGTTTAAAAATCCTTATGCCATCACCTGCAATACCAGAATTAATAACAAAATGACGATAAACACAATTTAATAATTTTTCCAGACTCTATTTTCCAGTGGACGTTTCAAAAACTGCAAAATTTCCAAGCCGAGAGATATGTGCTTTGCAAATAGTCAACTCGACAATAATAATGATGTCAATTACTACAATAGTTATGATGTACATACTTATCGTCATACTCCACATTAGTTGCCAATTCCGTGTACTTCACGACAAGTTATTGAATATCCGAGCTGACAGTCTCGAGCACATCATGGCCAAGCGTCGCCAGAAGACTGAGAACAGTCGAACACCAGCTGAGCGAGGTGTGATGGAGTTAAGTCAAGGAGGAACACATCTTGTCCCAACAGTCTCGTATGAGAGACCAAGGGCATGGAAGGTGATAGGAGCGCATCGGTATCCAATCAGATACAAAGCTGATGAAGAGAAGCGTGAGCTTGACTTGGAGATGGAGAGACGTCTGAAGGAATGCATCCAGCATCATCAAGCACTTATTGAGTAAGATATTCAGCATATCGTATCCTCTATTTTAATAAGTTGAAGAGGGCTGAGTAGCGAGCGTGGCCTTGAAGAGTTTTTTTTTATCAATCTAGTGGGGCGGTCGCTTCACGACAGCCAAGTCGTACAGGAGGACACTCTCATATAAAGGCTGGAGCAAACCCACTGGAAGCATCAATATATTTTACCAATGTAATTGTTAACAAAATAGGGCTTTGTACGAGTATTCAGAACAGTTCAATGAAAATAATTTCATAGTTTGGAATAAGTTATTAGTTTTATTTTGTTCAACAGATGTTTAGTGCCATAATTTTACTAATTTTCCGGCACTTAACGTCTGTAGGACAAAGTAAATCTAATAAACCATTACAAGCTATGGAATTATTTTCATTGAACTGTTCTGAATACTCGTACACAGTGTTTTTCCAGATAACAAAAAAAATTATCTAGAAAAAGATAAGATAACTCAGTTTTTTTGTTATCTAGATAAGATAATAGATATTTTTTAATACGTTATCTAGATAAGATAATAGATAACTTTCAGTTATCTAGATAATAGATAAGATAATTTTAATAGTAGGAGTTTTAGGGAAAATGCTTGAACTAATTTTGCGAGACAATATTGAGTTCACTAATCAACATGTTTATTTCAAAATCAAAAGGACTGGCCTGTAGGTATAGACCGATTTAAAAATTATCTAGGAGGTTCTACTTTTCAAAAAAATTTCACATGCAGATTGGTTTTCCATATATCTATTAGTGTTTTACAACAATGGATAAAAACACCAACAGATACTTATATGGAAAACCAAACTGCATGTGAAATTTTTTGAAAAGCAGAGCCACCTAGATAATTTTAAAATCGGTCTATTGTGCTTTTAAACAGAGTCTAATAACCAGAATTCATTACAATAAATAGTCCCAACTTTCAATACTCTGCTAAATTTTAAACAGTTGATTAAAATATATTGTCATGGCAACAACCAATGACATTTCTTCAATGATCACTAAGTGTTAACACCGGCCCTTGTTGTAATCCAGATTCAAGACATTGAAAAAACATGTTGTTATACGTTACATGGCACAGTTAAAAAAAATGGCAATGAGGGCGTTCGATTTGAATAAATCGCGGGATAATATCCTTTACTATAATACGCTTAAAAGAGAAGAACGTCGTCCCCGTAGCAACGTGACTGAAAATTTGGTTCTTTATACTAATCTTGAATTTTCCACCGATCGTGTTGAAACTCGCCAGTAATGTATATAATTACGTGACTTGATTTATAGTAACACTTTCACGACATTCTGTTCAGTATTTATCGAGTTATTCGTGAAAAACACCGCTTTTTTTGGTGTCTTAATTTTAAACGTCAATTTCAATTGTGCGGTGAAAATGAATTTTAGTAGGCAGTGAAACGAATTTTCTGAAATCGACCTGAACAATATTTGGCCATGGAATCTGGAGCTCGGAAGTTGCGTTACGATTCGCGTCCATAGATATCGAGAAATTTAGCACAATTTTTTACGAAACTTGACTTTTCCTGTACATAATTTCAAGCGAACTGCCAAGCAAAAAGATTCGTTTGAATCTGATAAGTATTTAGAGAGATATTAAATAGAAACCAAATTGTCATTGAAAAAGTCACTTTTCTCAACTTTCGAACTGTAGTAGGCCGTGCATCCATTTGGCAGTGAAGAAAATATTAGAATTTCCAATGGAGACCTTGACTAGAATCACGGGCAAAGCAACATTTCATGTGAATAAATGCAGACATTTTTGGGGTGGGTTATGGGGGAGGGAGGCATAAGGGAACATTTCTATCCACACTGTAATATTGTTACCTTTTGATATTGGACCTTATTTCCAATACGTCTGTCATTTTGATATGACTATTAACAAGGATCGATCAAGGACACACATTTTCCGCCAGACTTCACAACTTCGCATTTTATTAAAACATTTTAGGTGGAACATACATACACCTTATAATGAATTGCATATTTTAGGAATCGAAATGATATTGAATACATTGTTGATGTTTTGATGTGTGCAGAGATGCGAACGATCAAATAATCAGGATAAGTTCTAAAGTGGTAACCAGCATAAAATTGAGTAGATTTCTATTATTCCCTTTCGTAACCTGGAATGTCAGTAATTTTCTAAGCTGTTACATAAAAAGGGACAAACTTTGATTAAATCTCGGTACCATTTTTCGTTCATCATATTTCAAATCAAATCATTCCATTTTATTATTAATCATCATGCATATTTGTTTTAATTTAGTTTCAAATATTCATACTTATTTTATAACCTAAATTCGATCATCATATTGACACATTTATTCTGATGTTTCAAATATTATACAAATTATTTTAATTCTTTATTCCATGCAACTGCAATTTTTGTATTTAATCTTCATTGGTCGTATATTAATATTTTTTTTATCAAGCTTTAAATGTTATTCCCAAATGTTAATAATGTTAATATTAAGTTCATCACGATTATTTCAATATCTTCAAAACATTTTTTTATCTGGGCCTTAACGTCGCACTGTTCTGCAGCGAGGCTAATGGCGACGGATGAATGATTATGATGATGATTGGGAGATAATGGTGAAGAGTAGGTAAGGATGAAAGTGGGAAGGAGGCGGTCGTGGCCTATTAGTAGGGTACCTTCCCAGCATTTGCCTGTCGACTGAGGGAATGCCACGAAAAAACCCCAGTCAGGAAGGACGACCGCGGGAATCGAACCCGGGCCTCCGGAATAGTTCTGTCAAAACAGTTACACAATGTTCTTACGTTTGTACACAACAGGTGCATTGGAGTTAATGCACCTTCCACAGATATTACTATAACAGAGCATTGATTTGCATTTATGATAGGTCATTCCGTGAGGGTAAAAAAATTGTCACGAGAGACAATTCTTTGCCAGCATATAAAGTTAGTTTAATTTTAATGGTGCACGGTCCATCTTCTGTTGTGCCTTGCCTTGCCCAGATAAGAGAGCTCATTGTGTCATGTATTGCATGGCGGGGCTCTCTAGTTTAATATAAAATAAATTTTTTTAGACACTGTGTAATTAATTTGGCTGAAAAGCAATATTAAATTATTGTTATCTATTATCTGGGATTTAGATAATAGATAACAGATTTATTTATCTAGATAAGATAATAGATAAATGATGAAATATTTATCTAGATAAGATAATAGATAACAGAAAGTTGTCTAGATGAGTTATCTAGATAACTTTATCTAGATAAGGAAAAACACTGCTCGTACAAAGCCTTATTTTGTTAACAATTACATTGGTAGAAGATATTGATAAAAATCGATTAAAAAACTCTTCAAGGTCAAACTCACTACCCAGCCGTCTTATTGTCTCGCACCTTAGTGATCTAAAGCGAGTTTTTCGATTGTTTTACGATTAATTTTGTATCAACACTTTCATGACATACCAGAGGTCTGCTAGGGTGTGTTATATACTGTTTTAAGTCTATTCCAATGTATAGTCGTTGATCTCGACAACTAATCATCTTGATATTTCAGGGTTTTCTCTGAATTGAGTGACGTTTTTCAACCAGTATATGCCGGAGGTTACATTGTCTTCATATGTTTAGCTTCTCTTGCCATCATTTGCATTAATGTGGTAAGTTTGTCATTTTGATGGCTAATGTTTTGATGCAATTAAAAATTATACTTACTGAAAGGAAATTACGACCAAAGTAAACATTTGATCTTCATTGACTCCATTCAAAAAAAATTTTTTTTTGTTGAAAAAGAGATAGGAAATAAAGAGCCTTAAAAAGATGAATATTATGCACGAGAATCGGCCAGCTGAGTAATGGTGCAATTTTTTTATTTTTCTTGTAACTTCTGTTCTTCTTTCAGGTACATTCGTCCAGCGCGATTGCTTTGTTTGCTATCATCCTCGGCATTGGCTCTGTCGGCTGCTGGATCTCCTGCTCACTCCTCGAGAATCTCTCAACAGAGGTATCTCTTCGAACATCTTGTCAAACTTCTTGATAACTTAGATAATCCAATCTGTTGATAGCATTAGCTAGACTAGCAGATGATATCTGCTAACATTACAACCATAATGCACTGGTGTCGTTAGATTCAACAAATAATTTTCAGATATTTTCAGAGTTAGAGTGAAGCAGTGAGGGAGGCTGTCTACGGTTGTGATTGGTACGAAGCGTCGGACAGCTTCAAGCGATCAATGCGGATCATGATGTCGATGGCTAATCAACCTGTTGTCCTGTGTTACAGAGTGAAGCAGTGAGGGAGGCTGTCTACGGTTGTGATTGGTTCGAAGCGTCGGACAGCTTCAAGCGATCAATGCGGATCATGATGATCATGATGGCTAATCATCCTGTTGTCCCGTGTTACAGAGTGAAGCAGTGAGGGAGGCTGTCTACGGTTGTGATTGGTTCGAAGCGTCGGAGAGCTTCAAGCGATCAATGCGGATCATGATGTCGATGGCTAATCAACCTGTTGTCTTGTGTTACAGAGTGAAGCTGTGAGGGAGGCTGTCTACGGTTGTGATTGGTTCGAAGCGTCGGACAGCTTCAAGCGATCAATGCGGATCATGATGTCGATGGCTAATCAACCGGTTGTCCCGTGTTACAGAGTGAAGCAGTGAGGGAGGCTGTCTACGGTTGTGATTGGTTCGAAGCGTCGGAAAGCTTCAAGCGATCAATGCGGATCATGATGTCGATGGCTAATCAACCTGTTGTCCCGTGTTACAGAGTGAAGCAGTGAGGGAGGCTGTCTACGGTTGTGATTGGTTCGAAGCGTCGGAAAGCTTCAAGCGATCAATGCGGATCATGATGTCGATGGCTAATCAACCACTTGTCATTATGGCGGCAGGTTTTATTCCTATCAATATGGAGACTTTTGATGATGTAAGTTTGCTTATGGTCTAGCTTCCTAGCATAAGTTATGCCTGTAATATATCTGTAGTATCCGAGCCATTGCTTTTCAGTTGATATCGGTTACGTCTTTTTGCCTGTCACTAATATCTAGTGGAGCGGTCGCTCCACCCAGCCAAGTCGTACTGTACACTCACACGCAGATAAGTACTAGTTGCGCTTCCGATGAGATTTAATACTTTGGCTATTCATTTGGCCTTCTATTAGCCATTAATATGTATTTTCTATATATTTTTAGAATGGTCTGCATATAACTATAAATTTTACATGTTGAAAAAAAAGTTAAATAAACTGTTCACATAATTTATACGGAGTGGATATTCGTACGTTCACGACGTACGAATTGCCAACATCCTCCTTCATCAAGCATAGCTATAATGATTTAAATTTAGGTTGGCTATCCTGTTCATATCCTGTACACGTACGTTTCAACATACGAATATCTACAGATATGAAAGAAACTCTAGTGTCAATATAACTGCAATCGTTTGACCGATCTTCATCAAATTTTGCATGGTCATTGAGGGACCAGCATTAGATATAAGTATTTTTTACACTCATACAAACCTGTAATGAACTTCAAGAGTTATATATTTCAAAAAATAAACCTATCAAAGATTCTTTTCACGGCTTCTCTGACGAATTCATAAGATTAAGGACTGTAGAGGAACAAATTTAACACTAATTCATTTAATCCGAATGTTTCTTTCACAGATCTTGAAAACTTCGTATTGCAACTACAACGTTCTCAACACTGTCCTGCACCAAACCGTTTCTCACTCTTAGAATGCTTCATCAGATTTTGATCTTTCACTTTCATTCTTTCTTGGTGGGTCCACAGTGTCATTGTCATTAGCACATTTGCATTTATGATAGTATAATTAGTGTAACAGGTTATGGATAGTTAGAATAGTTATATATAGATAATATTAGTACCCTGCATTTGGATGGTATTTTCTAATTTTTATTTGTATCGGTGTAGTTTTATTCTACTACCTCACACCAAATATTGCAATATTGATGGAGCTTTATTGTTATATTGAATTTAATAAAAACATATGAGATGTTACAGGATATATGTTTTTATTTGAAATAAATATATTTTAATTTGTATAAATTGATATGTATTTTTATTTGTACACTACGGATATATTGATCATTATACTAATAGGGAAATATTATATTATGACATATTTGTAGCAAGAAGGTTTTCATGGTCATTGAATTATACATCATTTTCAATGCATTTAGCATTCGCACAATCAAGATCAGCTCTGCACTCTAGTGGTGGAGATGTGGTACTAGAGGAAAAGGTTCAACATTCAATTTTCCAAAAGGAACCCGTAGAGTTTGGATACCTCTACTTCATACACTATTAAACATAGAACCCTGAAAAAAGTAACGAGTATAGAAAAGATTATGCTTTATCGATCTGTCACCTCAGAATTTTTCTCCGAGGTTAAATTGCAGCGTAATAATCATGCAAACATGAAATGCAGCAGCCAATCAGAGTACAGGAAATGGTTCAACAGACCAATCAGGCTACAGTATAAGCCGTATTAGCTTCATACGGAAAGTTATTTTATAATTATTTAGACACAATAAATGCATTTCTGAGGTGACAGATCGAATAAGCATAATCTTTTCTATACTACTTACAATTTTAATGGTTCTATGTTTAATAGTGTATGATGTAGAGGTATCAAAACTCTACAGGTTCCTTATGGATAATTGAATGTTGAACCCTTTCCTCTAGTACCACATCTCTACCACTAGAGTGCAGAACTGATCTTGGTTGTGCGAATAGAGAAACGATGTATTCCAAATGCACATTCTTAGGTCAGTGTAAGTATTCGCTAAATCAAGCTTCCTCTCTGCACTCTGGTGGTAGAAATGTGTACTTGAGGAAGGGTGTAGCAATTCAATTCTCCATAAGGTACCTGTAGAGTTTAAATACCTCTACTTCATACACTATTTAACATAGAACCATAAAAATTGTAATGAGTATAGAAAAGATTGTGTTTATTCGATCTGTCACCTCAGAAATTTACTTTTTGTGTCTAAATAATTATAAAATACCTTTCCGTATGAAGCAAATACGGCTTATACTGTAGCCTGATTGGTCCGTTGGACCATTTCCTGTCCTCTGATTGGCTGATGCATTACATGTTTGATCAATTATTACGCTGCAATTTAACCTCGGAGAAAAATTCTGAGGTGACAGATCGATAAAGCATCATCTATTCTATAATAGTTACTTTTTTCAGGGTCCTATGTTTAATTGTGTATGAAGTAGATGTATCCAAACTATACACGTTCCTTATGGAGAATTGAATGCGTACACCCTTCCTCTAGTACCACATCTCTACCACTAGAGTGCAGAGCTGATCTTAATTGTGCGAATACACGGTATAAACGCGTTGTTCGTCATAGTGTTTTTTGAGTATCGACCTACGATATTTATGATATAATAACATATTTAACACTTTTAGGTCATAGCAGGTGTCATGAAGTATTCCAGTGTGTGGCATTTTAGTCTATTACGCTGTAATGGAAGACATGAAATAGAAGTTTGATTGAAGACAGGCGCGTAGGAAGGGGGGGGGGGATGGGGGGGATTATCCCCCCCCCACTCGAGCAGGCTGACCCCCCATTCACCATAAAAAGTTAAGTTTAGTGTCCACAAATCACTTAAAAATTGTTTAAATTCTAAAAAAAGGCCCTGCGGGGCAAATATATAGAGTTATTTGTTGTAATTTGAGCGTATAGTATCACAGAATCGATTTTAAAATGTTTATATTCGAAAAAATGCCCTGCAGGGCAACAATTGGAGGGTTTTTTGCTTCAGTTTGTGCATTTTAAAGCCCCAGAATCACTTTTAATTGGTTTAAATTCCAAAAAGAGCCCTGCGGGGCTAAAGCTGGGGGGCTTCGCCCCCCCAGACTCCCCTTCCAGGTGTCGCAATCCCCCCCCATGATGGAAGTAGTTCCTACGCGCCTGATTGAAGAAGATGTGAGTGCAAGAGGGGAAGAATGGAAGATGGTTGAAGAGGAACGGTGGTGGGAAGATAGCAACATCTGGAATGGTTTGATTACGAAGATGGAGTTTGGAGAGAGTGAAGAGGAAGAAGATTAAGAAGTATAATAGCCCAGATTAATTGGTTTGATCATGTATTGTCTACCACCTGACCCAAAATATATTGAAAACAGGCTTTGCTTAAATAAAACGCTGTAATGGGTAGCTACTATCAGATTTTTGAAAATTCTGTTAGTGTGAAGACAAATGTATAAAAACGCTTTGACGAACAGCGCGTGTCCCTTGTGCTTACCGAGTGGTGGTCCGAGCCACGGAACACCATCTTTGCATATCCGAACAAGCCGTCGCGATCATCGCCTTGAGTTTCTTACGAGAACTTTCTGTTGATGACAGAATACCCAAACTCCTCATACTCCTGTCTGGTGACAAAGTACTGTTGAAAACTTGGAAGAGCTCCAATAGTCGACCCTCCAATCCACGCCGAGAACCTCCTCGACGGTTTCGCATAGATCTTGACATTCATTTTCTCCGGCGCCAGCGCCTTCATCTCCTTCTCCATCCTCTCCGCAAATCCCGGGAACAAGGTGCTTCCTCCGCACAGCACGATGTTGCCGTACAGATCCTTGTGTGTGTTCCCGTCGCATTGTGATATGGAGGCGAAGACGCTCTCATGGAGGCCGCTTGAGGAGCTGTCGAGACGGGAGGGTTGGAAGAGAGCTTCGGGACAGCGGAAGACGTCCGACCCTATGTTGATGGTGGTGCCGTCAGGGAGGTCGTAGGTAGTCCCTGATGCGTCGCTCTTCTGTTGCTGTAGATATATGAAAACACGATGTTAAGGAAGGCAAAAGGCCGATGCACAATTGACGCAGACGGACGACGCTGACGGACGACGGAGGCGGATACGATGTTTAGGTATGAAACATTCACTCAGCTGTTCACAACTCGGACGCGGACGGATGACGCAGACGAGACGGACGACGCGGGCATCATACCTAAACATCGTATCTTGTCCGTCTGCGTTAATTGTTATTTGGCCTTTAGTGTAACAGTTTTCAATACAAAATCAATGGATCACGGCTGAATTATAAAATATGTTGTGGTGTATTTTTACATTTGATCAGAGGCAATCGTATTGCTTGATCAATTTGATCTAACAAAGCATGGTTAACCAGCCACTAGGAATCGATACTAAAAATGTATCCTGAGATAGCGCTGCTGCGCTTGCTGTGAACATTTTCAAGATGGCCAATCAAGTTCAGTGTTCACGAGGAGCGTGTAGATTTTAGATACATTTACCTACATCTTATTAAACATAGGTAGACATAGAAACTGTTAGTTTTTATAATATGGTGTCATTGCAATGGCGTATCTCTTACACTCCAAATTTATGCACGTTTCACGGAAAAAAGGATTTAATCCGAGAAAAACGATTGGATTGACGCGAACGTGGCGGGAGAAGGCGTGATGGATGATTTGTTCGACTGCGGCCCAGTTCTTGATGTTGCCGCGGTTGACCGGCCATTTCAGCTGGAGGGATGCCCTTCTTGACAGAGCGGATTCACCCACGTAGTATTTCAGCTTTGCACTCTAAAATAAGTCCAATTATTATTTTCGATTCACGTCAAGTTACAATAATTGGAAGTTTCTAAACGGCGACGTAAGGGACGAAAGGGAAATTTTAATTTGAGAAATACAATGAGAGTGTCGCAACGGATGTTTAATTTCAGTTACGTCACTACTATGTCTACAGTGCTTTGCCGTATACAAACGTCGTCACGTAACTTTAGATAATACTAAACATGACGAAGTCATCCCAACATATAGGTACTATGAAAATATATTTACGTACTTGAAATTGTTGTTCTTGGATGAATGATGAAGAATTAGGAATGAGCGAACGGGAATCGCACGGTTCGTCAGAGCGTTTTTTGAAATTTTGTCTTCCCACTTAATAATTTTAAAAAATCAGATAGTAACGATCCATAACAGCCTAATAGACTAAAAAATGCCGCAAACTGGAGTTCATTATGACCTCAGGTGCGACCTCAAAGTGTTAAATACGATATTTTTAATAAAATAAACGAAAATAATCGTATTTAACACTTTGAGATCGTACCAGAGTTCATAATGAACTCCAGTGTGCGGCATTATTTAGTCTATTACGGTGTTATGGGTCGTTACTATCTGATTTTTTAAAATTATTAAGTGGGAAGACACAATTTCAAAAAAACGCTCTGACGAACCGTGCGATTCCCGTTCGCTTCCGTTTGCCTCTTAAGAAAGAAGTGGTGTAGTCCTAATTTTTTTGGGGGGGTATACGATACCATGGGCGTCCGCAGTATTTCTGCCAGGGGGGGGGGGGGGGGCAAGGCAAGGAAAACAATTTTACTCGGAATAAGGGGGCTGGCGTTTTTTGGTTTTTGGATACTTTAAAATCAGTTTTAAGACGTTATGAGGCGTATTTTGTTAAAAAAATTCAATATATTTTATAATTAACACTTTGGGCTGGTAGAGGGCATGGCACAGCCTTGCCCCGCAGGGCGATTTTTGGTTTTTGGACCCTGTGAAATCAATTTTGAGACGATATGAGACGTCTTTTGTTAAAATATTCAATATATTTTATAATTTGACACTTTGGTAGGGCATGGCACCACCTTGCCCCGCAGGGCTTTTTTGGTGTTTTGAAACTTTGAAATTAACTTTTTTTTTAGTTTTTTGCTTACGAAATGAAACTAGACGTAAAACACCATAAAACAATTTTAGTACTCCTGACATCTTCACTCTTCAGCAAAACTATTTTTTTAGGTATACGGCGTATACCCGCGTATACCCTCGACTACACCACTGAGTATAAGTATATCTGTACCAGTATTTGAAACCTTCCCATCATTTGCTTCTCAACTGAGGAAAGCATCCAAATGCTTATTGTTTAGAAGTCAAAAGCTGTACAACCTGAGACAACTTCCTCAGTGAAATGACAATACCTCATGACCGACAACACTCGGGAACGTGAAGGGCTCGTCTTCTCTGGCAAATCCGACCTTGCAGGACCCAGAACCAATGTCGAGGACCACAGCAGCCTGATCTTCAGACATTTTCTCAGTTCACGCTGGAGTGAAGATCTATACCAGATGAAACAATACATCTGCTAGGAGATTTGTTGGGAAAACATGAATTAGTAAGCGTGGCCTTAAAGAGCTTTTGAATCGATTTATATCAATATCCAGGGAGCGAATTGTTCAATATTCAGAGGGGGGATAGGAAAAACTAAAATTCCGAGTATGTTGGGAAATATAGCAAATGAGAAAAATAAGATTGCCCACGAATACAATGGGGGGTCTGGGGGGAGGGTCCCCCAGTACCACGCGGGTCCGGGGCGCATAGCCCCGGGAAATTTTGAATTTCAAGATTAGATTTGCAGGTGCATTTCTAAGCGATTTGTACACTATTTTTTGCCATTTGTCGTGATGTCATCACGACAAATGGCATTATACAAGAGGACTTGCTTTTAATTTAAAAGGGAAATCAGAAGTGGTGGGCAAGCAAAATAAATCTTGGAATTAATAAATCTTATCAAATACAGCTTATTTGCTACTAAGGCAATTTGACAGTTGTTTTGTGTGACAATTTATTTTTATAATTTTAGACTTATTTCAGAAAAAAGTAGGTATCTATTGTTTTGTTGATTATAAGTCAACCATTTTACAGAGGGGGGGGGGACTCTATCCCCCTGGGATGCTTTATTGGGGGGAAACAGAGCCGGGGATGAGAAAACCACTGTTAATAAAACAAGGCTTTGTACGAGTCTTCAGGACTGTTCAATTAATATAATTTCATAGCAGGGAATGGGTTTTAATAGTTTTATTTCGTCCTTCAGACGTTTAAGCCCGGTCTTTCAATACTCTGCTAAAGTCTCAATTAGCTCTTAACAGTTAGTTAGTCGTCATTTTAGAAATGTCATTGGCTGTTGCCATGGCAATATAGTCCTAATTGACTGTTTAAAAGCTAGTAAGGCATTGAAAGACCGGCCCTTAGTGCCATATTTTTACTAACTAAACGTCTTTTGGACAAGAAAAGAAAAATAATACACAATTCCAAGCTATGAAATTATTTTTATTGAACTGTTCTGAAGATTCGTCCAAAGCCTTATTTTATTAAGTTAACACAGTCTTTCTAGGAATGGCATTGATTGTTGCCATGACAATCCAATCCTCATCAACCATTTTAAAGTTAGCAGAGTATTGAATTATAGTGTTCTCTGGCTATTTCTGGGTGTATGGTGGAAAGAGCACGTAAAAATGGAGTAAAGAAAGATAAAATTTGGTGTAAACAATGTTATCCCCTTACATGCATTACAACATACCTTAATATATACCTAACTATCGTATATTTATTTTGAAGAATGCACGGAAAAAAATGGTATGGCTGTGGCAGCAATAATCGTATTGCTGACCCATTTCTTGCTACCGGAGCGATCTGAATTTCTGCCTTAATCACTACGGTATTGCTGGAAACACAAGCGTATTATTGCTGAAAATGTCTGACTGCAGTTTCAATAAAGATTGTTGTCACAGCAATACTCATATTTCATAAACAACTCCCACGTTATCTCCACATTCCGTTGCGACCGTTGAGACAGATGAGTCAGCTGAATGAACGTGATCTAGCCCATTCCCCCCTTCCCACACCCCGCCGCATCGCCAAGCTGCCTCAGTGAACGAGTGATTCCCACGCAGAGAGACGCGTATTATCAACGGTACGAAGTGAATGCGTGCAGTTTCTGCAGTGTGTTTATCTAGTGCAGTGTATTTGTATAGTGCAGTGTGCTTCAAGAATGCTCAATAATTGTGTTAATAAAACTTCGATAATGTTGGATTGCAGCGTCTAAAGATTGAAGGTAATATATAATATTCAATTATACCTACTAATGTAGTGCCACTTCAAAAATCAAATGCCAATGATTACATTTACATTACAGGCTGTACAATACCTACATAAAATTATGTCTTGCTATAGGAATTGCAATTTCATAGGAAATTACCACAGATTATTTTGGACATCACTAATTCAGTTGGCGGGTTCTAGATTTTAGTTGAACATTTGAAATGGACATGTAAGGGGGGGGGGGGGGGGGGTCGATCTTTTTAAAAGAAAAATTGGTGCCTTCTAGAACATTCAGCTCTACATCTCTGCATTCAGCCTGAACATTTGGTAAAATTTTTAAATGTGAATATAGGTAGGTTTTAGATAATTTCTCGATCATATAAAATTGATACCATTTTGTTCACAGGGAAGTGGGGAGGGGGAGTTACCTTAGATCAGTAGTACTCAACATTTTTCACTTGCGGGTCAATAA
Source organism: Leuctra nigra (assembly GCA_934045905.1). Lineage (NCBI taxonomy): Eukaryota > Metazoa > Arthropoda > Insecta > Plecoptera > Leuctridae > Leuctra > Leuctra nigra. The sequence goes on from OW203772.1 coordinate 17,837,141, forward strand.
TACGAATTTGATTTTGTTGGCGGGCCTCATTTTTTTTAAATGTAGGTACAATTAACCACTAGAACGCTCCGCCTCCTGATACGTCACGAGTCACGTGACCCAAGTGGCGGGAACATGGTTGTGGGCCAGCTCGTCGCCGCGCGCCATTAGAACACATAGGGAAGTCAGTTCGGTTGATTCAAAAATCGTATTTCAGTGGCGAAAATGGTACCGAAATGTGTTGTGTCGGGGTGTAACATCAGCACAAAAGTTCCCTGAATAACATTTCTTAGATTTTCTAGTAACATTGCTGTGAGAAAAGAGAGAATTATAAGAATTCGATTGAACGAACGGCTGTTTGCTGTGTTGGCAAAGCGACCGTGTTTTATTTGCTTGTTTAATTCCCTATACATGTACATAATTCCCTAACTTGACTCATTTGATCATCCTGCTATATAGGTGATTACCAAGTGCAATGCCTTCATACCTTCATACCTAGACGAAAATATTTACTTACTTCTAGTTTAGACCTACAAGCAACCCTTCTTACCTCTATGCTACAAGAGTAAAAAATACCACCAACAAACTGTTTGTAGGTAAGTGGGTGGGTATAGGTAGGTATGTAGAAATAATCAACAAACCGTCAATAAATCCGTGAATAATAAACATCCGTAATAAAAATAACGTTCACCAGTGAATTATTCCTATTTAGTATAGGTACCTATAGATTGCTTACATAAATGTAGAGAGTAAGAAATATTCAGCTTCCCGCGCTAGCAAAAGCCAGGAATCAACACATTTGTCTGAAGTCCATATCTCGGTATAATATCCACTCACCAACAAACTATAACATTCTTTGAGTAGCCAATGGCCTTCCTACTTGCCTACATACTTCATAAAATAACTTTGATTAAAACAATATAACTTTTTTAACGATTTTATCCACGTAAGTTGCTGCAGGAATCTTACGGCATCCTTGTTGGCCGGCAGAACTTGGGCCACGACAAAGCTGCCCCCTAGCGGCTGAGACGCGAACAAAAAAAGTTAACACGTTATCAGGTAGTGTTAGTAATAGATATTTAGGTACATAGGGCAAAAAAAAAAACTCACGTAATTTAAATTTGTGGATGAGTTCCTTGGATGTATTTAGGTAAGAATTTCATAATTACATACGCATCATATTAATAAATAAAAATTGAGTAGCAACCCATGGTAGTAGCAAGTAGCAAACCAATTTAAAAATTGTTTAAAAATTTAAATATATTTTTTGTAACCTATTTAGTAGATTTAGGTATAATAATAAAGTAATATCTTTTGCTACATAAAAGAACATTTTGTTACTGAAGTTGATGCTAAGTAATGTAGCGTCTCCAAATCGTCTCCAGCAGTCTCCAAATCACTGACGCATGCAATTTACTAAAAACAGAACAGAATTGAGTTGGGTTGGGACTGTTCAAAACGTAATTTGGTGGCTTCCTTCTTTAAATCAGAATTTCTCTCAAATGAAACTAGAATACATTTTTACACATTTTGTGAATAAATACCTAGGTATTTGAAACACTAACTAGGGGGCCACAAAAATTTAGTCCCAGGTTGAGTACCACTGTCTTAGATAATGGAAAAATTTACGTACTGCAAATGTACAATACAATTATATTGAACTTAAAATAAGGAATTCATAGATGTAGTGGGAAAATTAGAAGGTATACCTAATGCGAATAACATTTTGGCGTGGCGTTATGAAACAGAATACGAGCTCCAATTATCTGATTGGTTTGTGACGTCATTTTTACAACGCTTCTGATCGTTTCAGTTCTCTTATGGATTTTGTTTTTTTACTTAGATGTTTGATGAAGGCATCGATGATACCTTATGATACCATTGGCGTCTCCAACAAACGACATACTCAGAGAACCAGTTCCGAAAATTGGAGTTAGAGAGGGATATTTCTCACAAAATTCCTGCCACAGAGCCCAAAATGATGCTGGAACGTCGACGTTCAAAACTTCGACGATACAGGTCAGTACTTACACCCATTTAAAAAGCGTGAAAAATGCACACAAAAAAGCTCCATTATTTGGGGAAAATTAAGCCCTTTTCCTTTCCAAACAAATAGAGTACTCGAGTGCCACGCCCACTAGGCACTTCCGGATTATTTCTGGATTTCTTCTTATGGAAAATAACATGGGGACTTACTTCGATTGCTGGTCATTTATAAACAAAACAGAGTTAAGATAATCGCAATGCACCACCATTAAATTCAATCTTTCATTTATAATATTATGTCAACACATCTCTTCAAATATATACCATAGTTAATCTGTTTAAGTTATTAAACAGCTCCAAAGTGCGACGTTGCAATCTACATCAATAATAAATTGTAACACGGCGCAGCGCGATGTCCTGGGTAGCGAGCTGGCAACTGCGACTTTACAAAAATGAAAAACAAATGAAACAATTTTCAACAATGATGCCAGACCTTGCACGTCAATTTTTTATTGTTGACGAAAAGTAAACAAGACTGAAGTATTTCTGTGCTCCTCGAGTTTATACACTGAATCAAGTTCACTATAGGTATTTTAATTTCAGGATACCATAAAACGAGATGTAATCATGTAATGAGCTGTTGAAATGTAGACTGACAGTTCATTGAATTTACATCTTGCACCGGTGTACACTTTCGTGACGTCATACCCTGTGTAGTGTGTTGTTTAACTTGGAACAGTTTAAATTTGGTATATATTTGAAGAGATGTGTTGACATAATATTATAAATGAAATATTGAATTTAATGGTGGTGTATTACGATTTTCTTAACTCTGTTTTGTTAATAAATGACCAGCTATCGAAGTCAGTCCCCATGTTATTTTCCATAAGAAGAAATCCAGAAATAATCCGGAAGTGCCTAGTGGGCGTGACACTCTAGTACTCTATTCAAATTCGTTATGACAAAGTATACCTATCTACGTTAGATATTTTAATATTTATTTAATTTTTTAATTACTGCACCTTAACGATTTTAATGTTTATTTATCACATTTTTTATTTTGAATCTGTTTTTATTATGCTATAGGTATTTGATATTTTAAAACGTTAACTGCTCATAATTTTTAAATAATATAATTTTTTTTATTTTGAAGACCCTCAATATACATATTTATTTTCATTTTTATAATAATTTTATACATTAACAATATTTTGTTTCTTTTCCTATTTTTTAGTAGGTACTTATTGAGATTTTTTTCTCACCCGATATTTTTAGATATTTTCAAGGCTATTCATTTTGTGTCCCAATTTTTATTACGTTTTTATTGTTTGATTTTGTATTACTCGTGCGTCATTAATTTGAGAATGGCTATTACAGCATTAGCATAGGGGATCACTTTACAAGCAAATTATTAATTGATACTTTTTCATACTATTTTTAAATATATATTTTAAACGAGTTCATCCTCTTACATCAATTTAGCGCAATAATCTTATCAAGATCTTGCAAATCTTTGCAAGATAAGTTGGTGGGACCTTGAAAATATTTTTGGCAATATCTCGTCAAACTCGTCAAGATGTTTCGAGGTTTTCTCAGCAGGATGCAGTCTCTCTCTTGAAACATCCACACCAGTAAATTCTTAGCACAATCAAATGTTTTTGATTTTTAGTTTGAAGAGACTCATCGGATTGATGATACCGACGACTTGGACGAGATACCTGACATCAGCCCCTGAAACAGGAGTCGCCGCACCTCCCCCCCCCCCCCCCCCCCCGCTATTCAAGAAGCACCTCTCCTGACTCGAAAATCAAGAATAATTGGGAAGTGAAAGTATTCGCCTGCAAAGTGGACAACACATAGCCCCGGCATGAAAGCGAACTCTGATGCTTGAGGTAAAAACATAATGATTATTTTATTAATACAGTTATTATTTTAAACAACATTAGATATGTGTTATTTTTTAATTACCTTATGTTTTGTTCACTATTATTTATCTGGTATGATGTTGCATCATCTTTTTAAAAGCGATTTAAAATCTAGTGGTGCGGTTTCATTACATGCAGGGTCACTAGCCTACTATTTTTCTAGATTTTTGTAAATTTATTTATAAAGACTATTAATTTCTCCTTCTCTACTGTTTAATCAAAAGAACCAAAATATAATTAGTTTGACTTATTGTGTTTAACGAACACAATGCACAATCTGTGGATAGACTAAGAAGATGCTATCACTAATCAGCTATACTACCTTATATGGCAAGGCAGGCAAGGCATTCATTAGAATTTATTGACTTTTCATACTTTTTCCCCAATAATGTAGTATGTGATGTTTTAAGACTCTTCATTTTAAAGGAACATTATATGACAATTGTGTGGGGATTGTTAAATAGTGACAGCCCTGTTTGGTATCTAGTAAAATTATTTGCCTAGACATTTATTTTATCTTATCTATTATCCAGATGATTTTCTACAAATTATTAATTATCTGATTTGTTATCTTTTAAATATATTACCTATCGTTTTCTGTTATCTACCAAGTTGGAGAAAGCAAATAGTTTGAAATGTCACACAAAAATTAATATTCCAGAAAATACAACATTTATAATTTTTTGTAATTTTTTTGCAGGGCTTGTACCATTCTCTTGTATCTTCACTGGAAGGAAGAAAGGAAAGATCAGAAACAGAAATCACAAGTCGTTGTACAGTGTTTCAAGATGGCTGTGTGTGACCGGTTAAGTGTTAATCCAGTGGATATTGAAGGTGGATGAAAGCAGGTTTATACGCGTAACACCTGCATACGGTATGAGTTATAAAAACATTTTAATACGACCTTTTGACAGTGGCATGCAATCAATTTTTAATGATAAAACTTCGATTAGGTATTCCGTAACTCAAATGTAAAATCAAATATTTATAATAATTGCTATTCAACAATTATTATTGTCTTCAATTGTTTTTTTATTTATATGGCGTTAATCATTTATATTACACTGTATATTCAAAGTATTGCAAGTTACTTCAACAATAATTGCAAATAACTACTAAATAAAATGTGTATAATTTTACTTAACGGTCTCTTCTCTGACAAGCACCTCAAACCATTGCAGTCATTCCCAACTCTATCTCTGAGCTAGGTAAATTACATTTATATCTGACATATATTTTTAATTTTATAAAGGATTTATTTACTTTTTGGGGGTAATTGCTTCAAAGTTGTATAAACGTATGTGTTGTAATATCATGTGAGTGTATAGCCGTGCGTGTTGGTAGGGAAGCTATTCATATTGCGAACATGCTTTCATTGTCATATCTACTCAATGTTCTTGGTACTTTTACTCTTTGGTCACTTTAAGTAAATCGAAAAGTAAATGTACCGAAAATATTGAGAACATAGGATAATGTTCTGTGTTGGTAGCAATATACATTTGCTGCATTACCTTCCAGTAAGGCTGCAGTAGCAATATGGTATAGCTGCGCCAACAATATGAGATGGCTACACCAGCTATATAATATGGCTACACCAGCCATATGAGATGGCTACACCAGCAATATGAGATGGCTACACCAGCCATATGAGATGGCTACACCAGCAATATGATATGGCTACACCAGCAATATGATATGGTTACACCAGCAATATGAGATGGCTACACCAGCCATATGAGATGGCTACACCAGCAATATGAGATGGCTACACCAGCAATACTGGAGTGGTTGGGGCAACAATATTATGGAAACTGCAACAACACTAGTATTGCTGGGCCAGCAATTCAGCCCTTTCCCAGCAATCTATAGATTGCTGGGGCAACAATAATTCTGGCTGCGCCAGCAATAAATTTCCAGCAAGAATCGTATTGACGTCACAGCAATAATTCTCACTGTCATAATACTAGCATAACTGTATTGCTACCGCAACAAGAATTCTGGCTGCCCCAACCATACTTTTTTTCCGTGTGGATTGCAGTGCAGTAAATAAACAAAATAACTAGTTCTTTTCTTACTTACATAACGTTTCGAAACGCCAAATGATTCTCAACTAATGTTCACCATCAGAGATGCCGTCAGTAAGTGTCAGAAAGAAGCAATGCGCTTCATGAGTGTTTGATATCAAACAAAAGAGTAGATTATCTTATCATAGCTGACGAGATGTTATCAAATCGATGCGCTGATAAGTAATTGACAATTAAATCATTAACTAAGAAGGGCGTCAGTCCATTTTTTTAAAATGAATTTCATAAAAAAAATACACATTTATTCAATATATTTTGAAGTTTTGAACATTACCTTCATTATACCTACTCTTATTGATTGATTCCCAAATATTTGGCAGAAATAGGACATGTTCCATTAAAAAAAATATATATATATAATTTGACCAAACCATTGACAAAACATACTTAGTAATAAAAGTTTTGAAAGAATCAGGATTATTATAATTATTAAAAACACTTTTTTAATTATTAAAAGCACTTTGTTTAAAATGTTAAATTGTTTTAAATATGATTTGAAGTTTTGTCGTGAAGATGGTCCAAACGGACCGAAACTGTTGACATTACGTACAAATCTAGTGGAGCGGTCGCTCCACGCCAGCCAAGTCGTACGGCGCGCGCACACACTCATTTAAAAAGGCTGGAGCAAACCCACTTTTACTGTAAGCATCGAAGTGGCATTTTCGGCCTACTGGATCTTAAAATTGGAAAATCTCACATTGTTGCGATATATCTTAATTTCGAGCTATGGCCCACCCTACAACATATACCAAATTTGGGAACAATAGGTTACGCCCTTTGCGCGCTAGAGGGCCGTGAAAACAGTGTTTTAGGGCGGTTTTCATAATAATCTCAGTAGTAGTAGTAGTTTGGAGCTAAAATATGGTAAACAGGCCACAGCATAAACAGCTGAACCGATTGATTTAAAATTTTTACCACATATGCTCTTTTGGCGTCTGAGGTGCCTTTTGCTATAACTGGTTTTATGCCGCCATTTTGAAACCGGAAGTGACGTCATATCTCGTCAACGTCTGGACCGATTGGAACGAAAATTGCGCCAAACGATCCAGACGGTCATCTATATGCATGATAAGTAGCAAAAGACTAAACATTATGTTAAAGAAACCGGAAATGACGTAATGAAATTTGAAATACATCGATTGGCTTTTTGGCAACAAAGATTGATCCGATTATTTTGATATTTATGTAACGTATGTACTTTTGACGTCTCATGTGACTTGTTATAAAACCAACCGGAAGCCGCCATTTTGAAACCGGAAGTGACATCATATATCAATAACGGCTAAATAGATTTCAACGAAACCAGCGCAAAACAATTTAGACGGTCAACTTTATGTATAATCATCAATAATATTTGCAGTTTCTCATACCCAAACCGGAAATGACGTCACACATTTTAATAATCTCACAAATTTTTATTTTAATGCAATAAATATACTATTTGAGACAGCTTATAAAATTATAATCATGTTTCAAATATACTTCAAGGGGTCAGAGATTTCAGCCGCCATTTTTAAACCGGAAGTAACGTCATATCTCAAAAACTGGTAGACAAATCGGTATGAAACTAGCGCCAAACGATTCGGATGGCCATCTCTATGGAATATGAACAGTACAAATAGAATTTTCCTATTTATGAGACCGGAAATGACGTCATTCAAATGTATAAATTATTATAATTCCCTCCTATACAATAAATACATATTCAGAAAGCTTAAAATGATACACATCATTTATAGAAATAAATTCTATGTGGCATTGCAGAAAGTTCAGCAGCCATTTTGAAAACCGAAGTGTTTCCATAACTCGGAACTGGGTTGACTGATTGGAATGAAACCTTTGCTATTCTTCGTGAAAGATCATTTAAAGCAATTATTTAGGACCATACGCTGCTATTCATTAGTGGTACGAAATTGTAAATGGTGATGATTTTTTAAAAGAATTTAGTAATTGTTCATTTCATATGTGTCACAAGTTGTTAGAATAAACTAAAAAAAGGAGTGATATCCCCATAAAAAACACTTCGTGTAAAAATACCAGCCAAGTCTCTTCAACTAAAAAAAAATATGAAATCTAAAAATTCTGCACTGAAAAGTAGTGATATCAAAAAATTAGCCAAGTCAAAACTTTATTGGAAAATCAACAAATACTTGGCGCATCGTTTTTTTAGGGCATTATAGGTATACTATGTATATGTATATTTCATGTATAATTTATAATTGGCTTATACTTCCAAGCTATTTAAGTACACGATGCGCCAAGTATTTTTTGATTTTCAAATAAAGTTTTGACTTGGCTAATTTTTTGATATCACTACTTTTCAGTGCAGAATTTTTAGATTTCATATTTTTTTTTAGTTGAAGAGACTTGGCTGGTATTTTTACACGAAGTGTTTTTTATGGGGTAAACTACTACAGGATGTAATATTCCAATCAAGATGTTTTTAATAATACTAAGTAATATTTTCATCCAGTCTTGATTACAAGGTACAATTTATATAAATGGATGGGACTATCATTTACATTTGGTTTTCTTATTTAAAGAGTTCATTATGTGTTTTTTGTTTTTTTCGTCTCTTAGCATGTAGACACACATTTTAGCAAGAAAGGGCGTCAGTCCCAGTAATTCCCAGTGGCTAAAATCCGCACTTTATTTACGAAATATTGCAGGCAAATGTAATCAGTCCATAGGTAAGTTTATTACTATTTTCTCTGAATCAACTAAATGGACGACGCCCGTTCTTGAATAGTGACTCATGGATATGTAGTGGTAAGTGTACTCTAATCAGTTACCAATATAAAAATAATGTCTTTTACCCAAAAAAAAAAATAATAATAATAATAATAATAATCCACGGAGGCCGTGGAAAAAGTGAAGGGAGGCCGTGGAAAAAGTGAAGTGACGTAGCATCCAAGTTCTGATGCTCGTGATATAAAGTAAGGTATTTACATATTTACTTACATTTCTAAAGTAACTTTTGTATTGAATCATTCTGTAGACATTTCTCTACATAATGGGACATAAATTTATATAATATTTTTGGAAATAATAAGTATTTTGAAGAAATTGATTTTGAATCGCTAGAAGATTCATTAGAAAAACGGAGGAAGAACGCCTTGGAATTTGAGATGCCAGGTCACTGCATAGAGGCGACTCAAAGCAGCCCTGGATCAAGGAGTCAAGATGCGGTTGTCGATAAATCTTCTGTCACATTTACAAAGAGACAGCCGTGGACCAAGGAGGATAATTTAGAATTAATTTGGTGTCATTTATATATAGTTAAATCAAGTGGAACTGGAAATCTTTAAGCTGTGGAGGAAAAGAAATCCAAATGCTCGACAGGGAATGGATGCTAACAAGCTGGCTTCTCAGAGACGATACATCGAGAAATCTAAGAAATTGAGTGAAGACGAATTGGATGGAATTTGTGTTATTATTGTTCGCTATAACTAGCGTAAGAGGATTGGATTGGAGAATGAGTAATGCACAACGGAAAGTAAACGTCTAGTTGATCAGTAGCCATGTTTATTACTGTCGCCCCTAGCGTCCACCCATGGAACTTCCAAGGTTACATATATCCTCACAGGAGGATGACAACAGGTGGGGATTACACATCTCCCTTTTAAAGTTTTAAAGCAGCAGGAAACATAAATTAATGGAACATAATTAATTAAAAAGATTACAAGTCCAATTTTACTGGTTTCTTGATTGGCCTCCCAGCGCGAGTAATGTATGGGCTGGAGAGTCCCGTATTGATTAGAATAGGCTCAGTATCTTGCTGCTGAGCTTGCTGCTGCTGCGTCTCGTTCTCTTCTGGTACGTGGGGTGGTCCTTCTTGTACAGGCGGACGATCATCCCCAGGGATGCGTATCGGAGGTGGAGTATACCCCGTTACGAGAAGATGGTATCTGTTTCTGCGAACGGTTCCAAGGGCTGTTTCTATCAAGTAAGACCTTGGTTCCTCGGACCTGCGTATGATGGTTCCGTGTCTTCGTAAATCGATGATCCAGACGTTCTGTCCTTGTTTGAGTTCAGACAGTTCCCGAACACCGTGATGGCGATCGTAATCTGCTTTTTGTTTGGACCGAAGCTCTTCTTCTCTTTCCCGAAGCTCACGATTGAGGGCAATCGGTGGTGTTAATTGGGAAGGCGGTAACGGAAGTGTGGAACGAATCTGTCGGTTCATCAGGAGTTGAGCTGGACTGAACCCACAGGAGAGTGGTGTAGAGCGGTATGCCAATAATGCCTTGAAGATATCACTAGATTTGGACATGCGGGCCTTGGCAATCTTCACTCCTGCTTCTACGAAGCCGTTGCTCTGCGGGAAATATGGACTGCTGCGAACGTGGATAAATCCATAATCCTTAGCGAATAAAGCAAACTCTGATGTTTCCAACACTTGGAATTGCGTTCCGCAATCACTACGTATCAATTCGGGAATGCCAAATTGACAAAAGATTTCTTTCAGAAGCGTAATGACAGTGATCGCTCGTTGATCAACGAGCAATCGGACTTCATACCAACGTGAGAAGTAGTCAGTTACTAATAGGTACCACTGACCTGCCTCTTTGAATAGATCTACTGCTACTTTCTGCCATGGACGTTCTGGCAAGGTCGAGCTCACGAGCGGCTCGCGCCTGTTGCTATTGTGCTGCACGCATTGCGGGCAGGAACGGATCATCGCCTCGATCTGCGTTGATAATCCGGGCCACCAGCAAGACTGACGGGCTCGGGCTCGACACTTCGTGATTCCCTGATGTCCCTCGTGAAGATGACCTAGGACATTTTTCTGCAAGTTAGCGGGAATGATGATTCTGTTGCTGAGCATAAGGATTCCACCTTGGTCAGCAATGTCGTTGCGATGGGGGTAATACGGCTTGACGCGTACATCGAGTTTCTTCGGATCTGGCCATCCGTTGACACCGTATTCTTTCAAGAGTTGGCATGTCTCGTCCTGATGCTGTTGTTGTATGATGAGTGCCAACTTGACATCAGTGGCTGGAAGCTCGTCGATCACCAGCTGGACGTAGGCTGCCACTTCGTCTTCTAGCTCCGCGTCGGATGTATCTGGTTCAGCTATTGAGTTGCGTGAGAGCATGTCAGCTGCAATTAGCTCTTTACCTGGAGTGTAGCCGATCGTGAAGCTGTGTCGCATCATCCTGATTTTCAGTCTCTGCAGCCTCGGAGATAAGTCGTCGAGCTGTTTAGTACTGAAAATAGGAAGCAGAGGTTTGTGATCAGTTTCCAACTTAACTTGGATTCCAGAAATCATAGTTACTTGCGTTCTCAGGTGAGAGATTGAATGAGGCCACGAGGTCGTCGGCCTTGTCACCCATCAAATAAATTAGGTCATTTACCTGATCGGCCGGCGCTTTTAGATGTAGGCCTGAAGTTTGCCTAAATCGTGTGTATCGCCGTTTCCAACTAGGCCAGTCTTCGGCTTTAAATGTAAAAACCTCAGGTGGTGATACCTGATACATTGCGTTGTTAGCTGCTGTCGCGATGCCGGTTCCTGACGCTGTTGCCACGCCCGTGTTAGTTCCACCAGTCATCTTGATGCGAATTCTCGTCGAAAACTCTCCGTATTCCAACTTAGTTTCTTGTTTTCAGAAGCTCCCGTTGTAGCCGCTTTCACCATGTGTTATTATTGTTCGCTATAACTAGCGTAAGAGGATTGGATTGGAGAATGAGTAATGCACAACGGAAAGTAAACGTCTAGTTGATCAGTAGCCATGTTTATTACTGTCGCCCCTAGCGTCCACCCATGGAACTTCCAAGGTTACATATATCCTCACAGGAGGATGACAACAGGTGGGGATTACACAGAATTCTGCGCTCAGTGTTGGAAGAAATCTCTCAAGACCACCAAGACCAAGATAACACTGCGAGTAGACAATCTGCTCATCTAGATGTTGATGAGAGTTCTCCTTGTTCAGTTAACTCTGAAGACGATCGTGATGCTCCTGTCAGTAGCCAGCAGACAAGTTCACCGGACATTGTGGCAGACGATGAGGATGCTGATGAGGTAAGAGAGGAGATCAAGAGTAATATAAGACGTGCATTTGGCAATGTAAGTCAAGAGGACATAAACCAACGATTAAAGTTACCCAAAATATGGATGAACAAGCGAAATTGTAAGATTATAAAATCTGTTAACATAACCCTTTTGGAGATTCTAGATGAGAAATTATATACTCTTACAGAGATTAATTGTTGGGTATATGCTTCTGGACTAGTAGTGAATGATATGATTGGTAGCAAAGAGAAACAAGCAACAGTAAACCATCATGCTTCAAAACCAAAGTGGGAAGAGAGAATAGAGAAACAGATTAGAGAGTGGAGAAAGTCGCTGTCAACTATTTATGAGATTAAGATGGGAAATAAGTCCAAGAAAATTGAGAGGAAGAAACATGTATTATATTCCAAATTTAATATTAGAGTTGACAAACAATTGTTAGAAGTTGAAGAGATGCTGAAACAGAAGATACTCGCCAAGGCTCAAAGACTCCGACGTTATCGGAAGAGAGTGCTACAGTTTAGACAGAACAAGCTGTTCTCTAAAGACAAGAAGAGATTCTACAGAGAGCTTGGTACCAGGCAAATAGTAGTCAGTGATCCTCCCTCAAAAGAAGAGATTGAGCTTTATTGGAGGGGTATATTGGAAGATGGGATAGAACACCAAAGAGATGCTGAGTGGATTAATGAATTCGAGAAAGGGACAGATGATATTCCTATTATGGATTGGCAAGACATAACAAGTGAAGAAATTTCAATCGCCATTAGGAAAGCTGCAAACTAGAAGTCTCCTGGTATTGATGGGATACAGAACTTCTGGCTAAAACAGTTTTCATGTACACATAAACACCTTGCTCGAATATACAACGATATATTTATGCACCCTGATATTATTCCAACATGGATGACAGAAGGAAGAACGACTTTAGTGCCAAAATCCCAGATGACCAGTGAACCTAAGAGCTACCGACCAATCACTTGCTTATCAACAACCTACAAGTTATTGTCGACCATACTTACTACTAGAATCCAATCATTCTTATATGAGCACCAATTAATGCCCCTTGAACAGAAGGGGTGTGGTTCTGGTACATATGGATGCAAAGATCATCTAATGTTGAGTAAGGCGATATATGAAGATTGCAAGAAGAGGAAGACTAATTTGAGTGTAGGTTGGATAGATTATAAGAAGGCATTCGACAGCGTTCCACACAGCTGGATTATAACTGTATTGCGCATGTGCCACATTAATCCCGGTTTGGTTTCTTTTTGCGAAGAAATAATGGCAAAATGGAGCACACGCATGACACTACATAGTACGAAAAGTACAATTACAACTGACCCGTTCCACATCAAGAGAGGTATATTCCAAGGGGACTCTCTTTCTTTATTGTTATTCTGTATGTGTCTCGTACCGCTGTCAAAGCAATTAAATGAATCAAAGCATGGATATATGTTAGCACGGGAAGTTGAGAAAGTTGATCACTTGTTGTATATGGACGACTTGAAACTATTTGCGAAGAATGATGTCCAGCTGAAAAGTATGATTGAAATAGTCGAGACATTCAGCAGCGATATTCGTATGAATTTTGGTATGGAAAAGTGTGCAAAAGCTACCTTGATTAGAGGAAAACTGGTTACAACTGAGGACATGCATTTGGACGAAGATAATGTAATTCAAAGTCTAGGTGATAACACGTACAAATATCTAGGAATTGAAGAGGGAAATGGCATACAAAATTCTTTGATGAAAGAAAGGGTGATTAGAGAATACAAGAAAAGGGTCCGACAAATACTTGAAAGTGAACTTCATGGAAGAAATAAGTTATTAGCTATAGGAGAATATGCATTGCCGGTGCTGCACTATAGTTTTGGAGTGCTCGATTGGTTACAGGAAGATATATTGAAATTAGATCGAAAAACTAGAAAATTATTGACAATCAACAGGATGTATCACCCCAAATCTAATGTTAACAGATTGTTTATACCAAGAGAGAATGGAGGAAGAGGATTGATGGAGATATCAACATCATATAAAACAGCAATTGTTGGCCTTGAATATTACCTACGACATAAGACAGAGGACAGGTTCTTGACGATGGTAAGAAATCACGATTTGAGAAGACCTGTTACAAAATCTCTGAATGGGTTGGCTATCAAATTTAAGGGTGACATGACTGTTGATCTAAAAGAAGATGCTCCTCTTCTCGAAAAAGTTAAGTCTATTAGAAAGTCACTGAAAGCGAAAATCCTGAGAGAAGCGGAGAAGAGTTGGGGAGAAAAGCCAATGCATGGACAGCAAGTAAGAAAAGTTGAAAACCCTGCATATGATAAAACATCCACCTATGCTTGGCTCAAAAAGGCAAATTTAAAAGGCGAAACAGTGGGACTAATAGTGGCAGCCCAAGACCAAGTTCTACGAACAAGATATTATGAAAAGCACATATTGAAGACCAGAGGTGACGCTAAATGCAGATTATGTCAAACTAGAGATGAGACCATTGAGCATATTGATCCTCTTGCTCCATACTTGCAGCCAATGAATATTTGTATAGGCACAACCGTGTCGCTACGAGATTGCACTGGGATCTATGTGAACACTTTCTGATCCCCGTATCTCAACATTGGTATGATCACAAGCCGCAAAGCATCACAAGTAGCAAAGATGTCACGCTTATATGGGACACGCAAGTACACACGGATCGCACCATCCCCCACAACAAGCCGGATATCATTATTAGAGATCACCAGAAGATGACTTGTGTCTTAATTGATGTAGCAATCCCTTCAGACTACAACATAATATCGAAGGAGGCTGAAAAGAAGACCAAGTACAAAGACCTTCAGATTGAAATTGAGAGGATGTGGGGGATGAAGACTTGTGTTGTTCCTATAGTCATTGGTGCAACTGGAGCGATCAGCAAGAACTTCCACACATGTCTGCAGAAAGTTCCGGGCTCACATTCCATGATCGAGCTTCAGAAGACGGCGATATTAGGAACAGCTTATATTATTAGGAGATTTATGTAGAGATTTTCAGTGTCACTTTTAGATATATGTCATTTTTTGGTTCATTTTCACAAATTGTTGTATTTTATACTGTATTGTAAAATGTTGGCACCTTAGTGATTTGGGTAGTTACCGGTGCCATGCATTATGAAACCAAAGTGCAGTTGTAATTTTGTGAATAAAAGGAAATAATAATAATAATAATAATAATAATAATAATAATAATAATAATAATAATGAATCGGAAATTTTTTTAGAATGTTTTATATTTTTTTAGGACATACCGTACTGCAACTTCTCAACTATTATTTCATACAATAATTTACGATTTAATAATTAAAATCAATTACACTTATGAAAAAATACAAAACTTGATCGGTAAAATATTAATTGAAAATTTTCCGACTCATTCTAGATTAGGAAAGTACATTATTTTTTTAGGTAATACTTTGTACCTTAAAATTAACTTGTTACACCAAAGAGGTTAAAATTTCGTCATTACTACAAGGGACTTCTGGTTTTTACAGTGGCAAGGCAAAATTTCCTGATAGAAACAACATTAAATTATATTTCTTTCAAATAGATTTATTTCGTGGTAAAAAAATATTACAAAACTATAAAATAGCACCAACGGGTAAGCGATCTTTTATGGAACCAGCTATATAACAAAACATTTGCTGACGATATCTTACACTGCAAGCGTAAACTTTACACGAATATCACCCCTTATTGTTCTAGAGTTGGGCCTGTCAATTAGCTTGATCAAATCAAGAGTTTGCCTGATTTAATTTTAAATATACAAGTCAAAAAGAAAACTACCCCTAATGATCAATACGGAAATTTTCAATTCCAAAATTCTAACGCTCTTGATTTGGCACTCAAGTTACGACGGACTTGACTTAACCTTTTTGGCTTCTGAGATAATATGTGACCATTATACTCTCCATTCCATTCTCCTCGAGGATATCTTTACAGTACTAATGTCCATCCGTCAAGCCTGGTACCCGAAAGTTAGAGGAGTCCCACTGGACACTTTCAAGCTCTAGGTTATATTCACAAATTTAAATTTATGTCTCGTAATCAAACAGTTTCATGCTAAAACAAAGTAATGAAATGAGTGAAATGAGTTAGTACCTACCTAATACTAAGTAAGAGACACTTAAATTGATTGTTGTGTTAAAGCATTTACCGAGGTCGAATTTTAAGTATATTTTGTTAAACTCGTTGATGAGGAATGCGATTTGATATATGCGTTTGTTTGCAAGTTTCTACTCTACATGATACCTTAGAAAGAGACAAAACAAATTAGCTGAATAAGTGATAAAATATCTGACATCCTTCAAGAAATGTTGACATATATTTCCTTAACACTTATAAATATCCATAATATGTCAGTAACATTTAAATTAAACAATAAATTAGTTTGACAAAAAACCTAATATATGGATCCCAAAGATCATATAAAATTTGTAGTTGATCGGTCAAAGAGTTCAAGTTTAAATTTCAGAAAAAGAATCACAAGATGCTGTTGAAAAACTTGAGACCACTTGGATTATATTAGTATGTGCGCAACATTTCAGATTCATTGGTTAAACGGTTTGACCTGGGCACTGTTCGCAAAGTATCAAAAGAGTACCGTCGTGATTCTCGCTCCACAAAGGTCATCATTATGTTTGGCCCACACATACCTAAAATTCGATCTTGCTGGTACGAAATTCTCCCCTGAAGTCAGGGAGATGAATCCCACATGAGGCAGATCTTTAGATTAGCCAGTGAAACAAGAACACTTATCAATACTGTATATACATGGTCCACATCCTAACATTAATTCACCGTTACGAAGATAGTAAGAGTTCAATATCTTCACTTCTTGTGGCAATCTAATGTGGAATGCATACCGTATAATGATCAAAACACACAGTTTTCCTATCCTTTAACAATTGTCACGTGATAATCTGGGCGTGACCTTGAGTCGAAACGTGGTCGAATGAATGGATATACAGGCATCCATGTTGGATCCGAAAGCCCGACCTCTTGAGCTTGGGCATTATGGGCACTGGTTTCAGCTCGTTTGTTGACTCGGCAAGTTTGATTTAACCCTTAAATCCTATGGTGACGTCAACGCCCAACTCGCCCAAATAGTGGAATGCACCCTAAACAAATAAGGGCGAGTTGGGCATTGACGTCACCATAGGATTTTCGGGTGAAATCAAACATGCCGCGTCAACAAGCGAGCTCAAACCAGTGCCCATAATGCCCAAGCTCTAGAGGTCGGGCTTTCGGATCCAACATGGATGCCTGTATTTCCATTCATTCGACCACGTTTCGACTCAAGGTCACGCCCAGGTGATTACGTCACAATGTTAAAAGGATATGGAAACTGGGCATTTGGATCTAAATACGGTATGCAGCCTTAATGCACATATTAAGTGACGTCATCTCTTGTGGAAGGCGATGACGATGGCGTTGTTGATGACGTTGAGGAAGACGCAGATGACGACGATGCAGCTGAGCATGTTGGACGTCGAGCTACGCAGTTTGAAATGCCACATCACAATCAGGATCACGCCCACCATGATCTGAAACATCATTAACGTTTAGGAAGTACTAGGAAAACGTTCAGTGTAGGTACGCGTTGTGGGCGAGCACCGATACGTGCAGCACCTGCTTTTCATTGCTTGACCATAAACTCTGGACAGGGAAATCTATTCTGACTGATTTACTTGAAAATCTTGAAAATCTGATAAAACTTTGTAAAATTTGAACTTGATCAAAACACTTTTCATATTTGACAATTTGGAAAATCATTTTTCGTTTTTTACAAACTGAAAAAAAAATCTAAAAAATTTAAAAATTTAAAAATAGGGTTGGTCTCCGCTGTCTTCTTAAAGCTTTAAGCAGGAAGCCAGCCTGGCAAGGCCTAGATGGGCTATGGTCATTCTCAACCAACATCACCCGGCATGACCATAGCCTCAAACTAAATCTAAGGCGATACAAGACGAACATCGGTCTGCACTCATTCCTGGGTAGAACTTGTCGGCTCTGGAACCGCTTGCCAGCGAAGAAGATGGAGTCCCTACCTGACGCTGCCCAATTGGAGAATATACTCTCCGATTAATTCCAGATCTGATTTCTTGAATATTGTCAATTGCATTGTAACAACACTTAAATGTATTTTATATATGTAATTCCATCTCCAGCCACCGGAAATTTATTTCCAAAGCTGTGTAAAATTAAATAAATAAATAAATTAAATTCAAAATATGAGTTTGATCAGATCAATTGAATACCATTTTGATTTGCCAACCAATCAGGAGACATTTATTTTAATTTAAACCAATGAACGAATTTTTTAAAAAGAGTTATCAGAATAGGAAAGGTATAGAACAATCGGTGAAACGGTGCGACCTGTGTATCGGTTGGAACTGAGGGCCGTGCCAAAAGAGCCCCAAAAAGGAGTCGCAAATGTCAGAACTGACCTGAATGGCTATGCTGACGATGACCAGTGACAGGTTGAACTCGTAGTACTTTGCCTTCGAACCGCAGTCCACCAGCGCGCGCAACTGTTCGATGTTGGAGAGGATGAGGGCGGTGTCCATCGCCCCCAGAGCCATGTACTTGTTGGCGGCCAGAGACTTGCTATTCATACGCTCCTCAGTAGCGGCTGCGCACAAACATGTGTGAGATAACACCCAGAAACTAGCAAGAAGTCAAACTGTTCCAGGCGCGTGGGAACTTTATTTTGAGTGGGGGGGGGGGGGGGGGGGGGTCAAAATTATCGGGGATCGATGGATGTCAGGAAAATGTAGTTCGCCGCTGCAAGGGGTCTGGGGGACTCGCCCCCCGAGTTGCCTCCAGTATTGGCCCTTAGGGGCCAGTGGCCCCGCAGGGCCTTTTTTGAATTTTTGATACAAAAGAATCGAATTTGAAGCTATTCTTTTCAAAGAAATTTAAAATGTGTGATATTCAATATTATTCTTCGGGAAACTTTAGACAAAATTAAAATTGTGTTATTTGATTAAATCCCCAATGGCCCCGCAGGTAAATTTTTGAATTCTAGTACTTAAAAGAGAATCGATTATGAATCGATTTGGAATAGGTACACTCCCCCAAATAATAAACGGTACTTGGTACAAAACGTATTAGCTGCTGGGCCGGTTCCTTGACAATCAATCCTTGTTATTATCAATGATATCAGAGCTCACCTAAAAGAGTTAGATAATGCGTTAGCACTGACTTCATGGGATGATGCCATCAAACCTTAATCAGACAATTCATTTTCTTTCGAGTACCGTTTATTATTTGGGGGAGTGTACATACATTTGAAAAAGTTTGCAAGAGCAACAGCAAATAAGTCCGTTCCCCCTCTTTCCCCCCTATTCCTACGCGTCTGAACCGTTCAACCGAACTATCTGAATTTTGTATATACACTTATTTCATATGAGCGGTCATCCAATGATTATCTGAAAATTATAATGGAACCGTTTGACCTATCCCATAATCATCAGGACATATTAGGAAATTTTGACAATTTTCAGACTAATCTGTAGTAATCTCCAAAAGATATTGATAATTTACGGACATTTTACGCTTTTTTTGAAATATTTGAAAGTTTATTCAAATAAATTTGAATTTGATCTGGTCTATACGTATAAGAACAGGTCGGGATTATTCGTCACCGGACATCGACGACAGTCTTGCGAATCCCAAACAAAAGAATTGTTTGCGCGAGTTCTTAGATAAATGTAGACTTTATGACTGTTTCGTATTCTTGAATCCATCTCTCACCAACATCTGCATCACGTTGTTCTTGGGTCCTCACTGGACCACCATTGATCAGAAGAGCAGACTCCTCGTCCATCTCGCATAATCAAGCAGTCAGAGAAGGTCCATGAGAATCCCACAGCTTCCAAGTCTGCAAGAGAGTTAATAGTCCAGTCAAATCAGGCTTAAAAATTAATAAACCCAAAACAAATTGCAACATTTGGTTTATTGGTGTAATTTTTTTTCGAAATCCGCCTCCAGGTGCACATTGGTGCAAAAAAAATCATTTAACTCCGATTTTGACTAAACTTGGCAGAATTGTTCACCATCCTAAATGAACAGAAATAACTCTCGGAGCGTTTCTATCTAAATCTTATAGGATTGGGAAATATGGACCTCGCAAAACGTCAAATTACACTCAAAGTGACAGAAAGGCGTCGAAAACTGACTAAAATATTACCTTTCGATTAATTATTATCGTTTAACGGCGCGTCAACGACGAGGTTATATTGCGCGCATTAATGTTTGCTTTTAACTTTGTTGATCATGTGGGGGGGGGGGGGGGGGGGAGAGGGAGGAAAGCTTCGGGCCGGTGGGACCCGATTTCAGAGGGATCACCATCTCGAGGGGGGAGACCGGCCCGATGGGCCCGCGAGTTTGGGGAGGGCATGGGACTAGGTCGACCCTGGACTGCACTTAGTTGGGACCAACACTCGTTATGTGAGACGGCTTCTTAAGCCCCACCACCGCGTCAAGGTGGCAGTCCATTGGTGGGGTGAAAATCGGAGTTAGATGAAAAAGGATTTTTTTGCAAGATGGTATTAACATGGGAAATTAATTTAAAAAAAAGTTATTAAAAAGTACTTCCGGTGCGCGGATTTTGGCGGATATTGGATTGTTGTAGAGGGCATTTTTCTGAAGAGAATGACATCAAAACACCAAATGTTGTAATTTGTTTTGGGTAAATCTCTCATTTGACTGGACTATAATGTCAACAGTTGTAACTTGCACCAGGATGCTGTTGAGGTTAAGATGAGTTTGACAGGATGCTGGGGGAAGATTGCTGTATATCATTGGGAATACCAGCATTCGAGTACATGTAGGTACTATCAAGAAAACCGCGAAAAAATGTATCAGATTATCTTAACGGAAATAGAACGTTCTTGATAGGTCATACTGAATAATCTCGAGTAATGGAATGTTACAAAATATGTAGTATTACACACACGTGTACCGTATGACTTGGCAAGCGTGGATCGACCGCCCTCTGATGTTATGAATGATCGTCAAAGATAAGTAAAGTCTGTAACTCGATCAATTATTTGCGACACCCGACAGCGGGACATAATCAAAGCCAAGACTATTCATATCAGTTATAGGTGCTGTTAGTTTCGTAAATCATCTTATCTACTTTGTGATGATAAAACAGTGATATTATTGGAAGGAAAAAGAATAGTAAGTTACTGGAATTTGTTGTTACATAAGAAATATCAGATTACTCTTTAAAATTTATAGAATAACGCATAATGTAAACTATTTATTCACCTTTCATCACATTTCAGCAATGGCAGACTGGCCATATCTTATTCTTATTCGTTTTTTTCGACCAGAGTATTTTTTTTACATAAGAAGTTATACAAAGTTGTACGTTTTTAAGTTATATTTAAATTAGTGTCTAAAGATTCTATTTTAAAAAGCATGATGCAATATCCCAATTCGGTTACAATATAATTAATAATATTCACTAATATATTCAACAAAAATTAATGATAATTACTAAATACAATGAGAGTTTGTATAAGGAATTTTGTCTTGTTCACAAACATATTTTATTGTACCCCGAGATTTCATTGGTAATTTCATAAATTACTAATTAGTCAAACTTTGGGTACGTTTAAGTAGAATTGATAAATGTATACCTCAGAGGTAGATGGCCAGAAGTCAATTTCAATGATTCTTGATTTCAATGATGCAAGCAACTTATTTGTTGACATCAGTCAATGGTTCGATTATACCTCGTTCACACTATGATATTTGATCTCCATTAACTTAATCTCTGTTAAAAGATTATCGAGTTCCTGAAACTCTGTTATGTCCAACGTCATCAAAGTTAAAACTAACATGCATTCACTAATATTCATGAGATCAAATATTTAACAGAGATTAATTTCACAGTATGAATTATGAACGAGGAGTGAATGAAAATAAATGCGAATGAAAAATCGAGAAATTGGATTTCAGGCCTTCTACCTCTGAGCTTGAGGCACAGATTCTATTTGTTATCGTTTGTAGTGTTTATTTTTTATTTTTATACGTAACCATATTATAGTCATACCAAAAATATTATTTTGGAATGTTTTCGATATTTTTCACAATTTAAATATTTTGAATGACATGAAATTATTATCCTGGAACATGGGCGTCCGCAGGTTTGCTGCCAGCTGGGGGGCAGGGCAAGGAAAATAATATTTCATGGGTTTAGGGAGGTGTGGGGGGCATGTCCCCCACCCTGCCCCGCAGGGCGTTTTTTGGGTTTTGGACACTTTGAAATCAATTTTGAGACGTTATGAGGTATATTTTGTTCACATATTCAATATTAAAAATAATGCACTTTGGGGTGGTTGGAGACATGTTCAAATCTGCCCCGCAGGGCATTTTTGGGATTTTTGACACTTTGAAATCAATTTTCTTTAGTGTTTTGGTTACAAAATAAAACTGTACGTAAAACCCCAGAAAAAAATTATGTTTTCCTAACATCCAGGGGGGGGGGGGACCACTCCCCCTTGACCCTCCCTGTGGACGCCCATGTCCTGGACTGGAATACAGCTAATACAGCTAAGCTAACCTATTCATAAAATAACACTTTCTACCTTGAGCAAAAACCTTGATTCCTCGCACTCCGATGACAAGCAATGCAAATAAACACTACGTTCTGTCCATTTTCAAAGACAAGATAACCACTAGCAACACCGCACACATCAGCTGTAACACTATAACAACATGATGAGTATTGAACACTATCACAAACACCGACAGACTCGTCGACTGCAAAACAACTGAGTTCCTTCATGCAAATGACGTCACTGAATTCCCCTCTGTTCGGAACATTTCGGCGAACTGTCATCTGGTCGGGCGCTAGCTCGACGCTGCCAAGCACCGCTCCATATTACATGCGAGCTTACTTCCGGCTTAAGTGGTCGAAACGAGGTGTCGCATGGAATCCATGCAGTTAGAAATGAAGGTGGAAACCATGGTTATCGGGTATATTTTAGCCACCTGACAACACCTAACCAAATATCAAAGTGCTGCGATAATCCCTTTGGGGTGAAATTTGGGCCTGAACATTTGCCCAATTTGAATTTGAATTTGGGCATAACGTTAGGTTTATTCGAACAAATAAGCGATACGTGATGGAGCCACTTCTGGCAGGACACTTTTTAGATGCACTTTTTTATTTTGATGTTCGTGTTTCCATAGGGCAGTGAAAAAGGAGAAACAAATTAAATTTAGATTTAGTTACAAGTTTACTTTTTCAGCCATAACAAACAACTAAAGCAAATAATATATATAATTTATTTACATAAATAAACCCTTTATATCCTCCATTATGGATAGTACCAAAGAATCCACCAGAGGTCAGTCGTGTTCCTTATTTTCTCGAATAGTGTTGTGCTTGGCGGCAGTAACTGGGCGAAATGATTTCACGAATTTTAAGTGCGAAAAAGTTTCAATAATATATTATTTGCTTGGCCCTTCTTTTAGATCTCAATACTTTTAGGCAGGAAGGTGCTTGGCAGTTTATTTACAAGTTTTTGTTTTTGTACAACATTCAACTTGTTGAGGAGAAGGCGGTGGGAGGTGCAAAGTAGAGAGTGCAAAGTGGTTCGTGACGTCTAGACTCGAACATTGACGAGTGTTGCCGAACATTGCCGAGGACGAGTTCGAATCGAATAAAAATAACAACACACATGAAACGATGATGGATTAACTTAACAGTCGATTAAATAGGCGGTACAGCCAATCAGATATTTAATTATAATTGTACAGTTGAATACGTCGAATAGTTAGATAATTTGGCACAATTAACTTCGGTAATATCGGACTATAAATCACATCAAAATTAAATTGAACAATTCAAATTCTCGTTATTGTTTCGATGTTAGGAAGATGACGGTGGGAAGGAGGCGGTCGTGGCTTATTAGCAGTGAACCTTCCCAGCAGTTTGCCTCTCGTCTGAGGGAAACCGCGTGGTCAGGATGGTTGGCGAAGGTTGGTGCATAAAGGACGTGACGCTTCAGGTACACCAATATGGGACCCCGAGTGTGTTTTCGCTTTGATATATTTCAAAGTCAAACAAGTTCTATCAAAGGGTGTGGGGGGGGGGGGGGTTGAATATAGTTTTGTGAGGTCCTTTTAGGGGTTAGGGGGGTCTCGAAAAGTGTGAGACAGTGTGTCAGGGGGAAGGGGTGTGTTAAAATTACCTATTTTATTAAGATGTCCTTTATGCACAGCCCCAAAGTAGTTAAATCCATTTGAAATGTACTCAAATTTATTTTTTTCAACAAATTCAATTTCAACAAAACATCAAGATTACAAACATCGTTATGATACAAAGCAAATAATCTAAGTAATAACTAAACTAAAAGTTTAGAACTCAGTTGAAAGCTCCGTTGGGAAGCAAAGCAACAGGTGGTCGATATCTGAGAAGTAGGCAACGCGCAGTACACCGAAGCTACATTAGTTGCCGATGTCACAGACGAACATTGCTTGTTCTTTTCTCGTAGTTTCTAGACTAGAGCATACTAGAGCGATGAAGGAAGAGGAAGGATGGAAGGTGGAAAGGAGGCGGTCAACCGAGTATTGCGGGCATACATCACGCCTTACCAAGCCGTTGACGTGACGTCACAGCTCTGACGTCACTGAGGCAGCTGCTGTTTACCTGGGAGTGACGTCACAGTGGCGGGAGCCCGAGGCACCCTGGGCTATCCCCTCATTATCATATCAATGCCATTGTCTTCCCCTCTTCTAACACCGTAGCATCGGCGGTTATTTAACAGAATTCTCATTCGTGAGCCTTGCTTTATATTTACGACCGTGTAGTCATCTCTGTGCTCGCTAGTATTCCGAGTTCGCTAGTGAAATGTGTGTGTTAATTCAGTGTTAATAGTACTTTTTCTTTATTATTACATATGTTTTACGCTCTATTCTCTGCTTTGTTAAGTGTATTTCAGTGATTTCATTTCGTGTTTCATTTCGTGTTCTGGACAAGAGGTGTGAGGTTAGCACTGCTAACTGAGTACCGCCCACTGTTTATTCATGGCTACCAACCCTACAGACATGGACTTCCAGCAGGTGTGTGCCAAGCGCAACCACAGTGAGTGTGTGACGTCATCTAGCAGCGAGGACGAAGCCAGCTGTTCCTCGTCACTCCCGCGCTGCGTGCACAAGAAAGTAGGTCGCCCGAGCAAGCGTCCCGAGACACTGAACCCTGTGTTGCTGTCGAACACGTTCGGTGTGTTGGGCACAGAAGAAGAGACTCCCAGCCAACAAGTCGACGCTGCTGATGAAAATGTCAACATTGAAGAAACCGTCGTGAGTGAGGAGGCACCCGCGATCAACAAGAAGCGCGGGAGAGTTCCTCCGATCGTGTTGAGGGATTTTGTGGGAAACCACAAGCAACTTTGCGACACGATCGCCGCATTAGCGAAGGGGAACTTTAACGTGACTCCAAAGTTCGACTGCACGCGTGTGCAACTCTCCTGCGCGGAGGACTTCCACGCAGTAACCGGACTCTTTAAAGCAGAAAAAGTGCAATACCACACTTTTGCTCTAGATGGCCGAGCAAAGTGCCAGCGATTTGTCATCCGCGGATTACCAGGAAACACTCCCGTCGACTACATCGAGGACGAGCTGACGCGCATCGGGTACTCTGTGCGCAGCGTGACGCAGCTGCGCACTGACCGTGGCGCGCAGCGAGTCTTCTCGCTGTTCAGAGTTGTGCTGACCTCACCGCCCGGCAGCAAGGACTTGACGACTCTCAAGGATCTGTGCCACTGCCGCATTACGACAGAGGCACCGAGATCACGCACTGGCATGCAGCAATGCTTCAAATGCCAGCGCCTCGGCCATGTGTCGACTTTCTGTCAGCACTCGCCCCGATGTGTGAAATGTGCTGGTCCTCACGACGCAAAATCGTGCCCAGTGTCTCGCGAAGTGCCTGCTACATGCGCGAACTGCCAACAGCAACACCCGGCCAGCTACCGCGGCTGCGCGACGTTCAAGCGAGCTCTCGCAGCTCGCCCGCCACCTGCGCCGCGCACCGAGCATCGTCAGCGCGAGACAAGTCACGTGGACCCTCGGCTCCCCACGCAGCAGCGAGCTACCCAACAACGCAGACTCGAGGTACCAACCCCAGTCGCTCCGCAGCCAAGACCACACTCTTTCCAATCCTACACAGATGCAGTCTTGAACATAGAGACTCAGCCTTCTAGCTCGGACACTGAGAGCGATAATACAGTTCCAAACTGGAAAGAGCTAGTTGCTCAGCTCTGCAACGCGATCCTGGCCTCCGACGTCACACCGGAAGTCAACACGCTTGTGAATCTAATCTCGAAGCTAGTCCTCCCCTCCGCCTCTACCCCCAGAAGCAAGCTCGTAGCTTCTGCTACTCTCGCGCTGCTCTCCGCCGTGTAATGGCTCCACGCCTAGACACAAGTTTCACAAGAATTGTCGCCTGGAACGCCAACAGCCTGAATGACGCTCGGAAGATAGAGCTGGTCGACTTCCTTCTTCGTCACGACATCGATATAGCCCTCATCTCCGAGACACATCTTGTGCCGAGAAAGAAGCTGAGCATTGCGAACCACAGCGTGTATCGTACAGACCGACCTGGACTGCGCGGCGCAGGAGGAACAGCTGTCATCGTCAACAATCGACTCCGCCATCACGAAATACAGCTACCTGTACAGCGGCCTTACCTGTGTAAGGCCAGAGTCATCTTTCGAGCAGATTTTGCACCGAAGAACTCATCATGCCACCGAAGACTAGCGGGAAAGCAGCGAAGAAAGCCGGCAAGGCCCAGAAGAACATCAGCAAGGGAGACAAGAAGAGGAAGCGCAAGCGCAAGGAGAGCTACGCCATCTACATCTACAAGGTGTTGAAGCAGGTCCACCCCGACACCGGCGTCTCGTCCAAGGCGATGAGCATCATGAACAGCTTCGTCAACGACATCTTCGAGCGCATCGCCGCCGAGGCTTCTCGTCTTGCCTTCTTCTTCTTCTATCTTGAGAGGAGGGGTTCCTCCTCTCGGCGTTGCTGGTACCGTGTCTTTGTGACACATAAACCCAGCCTTCTTGGGTCTGCTGGGATGATTGGTTCAGCTTGGTTTCACCTTCTAAGAGGCGGGGGTGGCATCTTCACCCCGAGAGTGCGTGGATTGGTCTTCTATGCCGGTCCCATTCTTTCACCCTATACTCCACTTGTAGGCGGGCGAGGGGGTTGGGTGAGTCCAGCGTGGTCTCATACAGCGTCAGGGCCTGGTCCCGAAGGAACGTGGCGATCATATCGACCTCCAGGTGGTCGTGTAGGTCGGTGATGCGGGTGTAGATGGGAGCATCAGCGACAAGACGAAGATCCTTGTTCTGCAGTCGTTGGATTTTCTGTTTTAGAGATTTGCAGCACCAGCTCCAGCAGGGCGATGCATACGTGAAGGTGGGACGTATGATGGTGAGGTAGAGTCGCCTCTTCGTCGCCACGGACATGTTCGGATTGCGCAGGAGAGGGCGGAGGGCTCCCAGCTTCCCCCAGGCTCTGCTGCAGACGGTCTCGACGTGCTGCTTGAACGTCAGCTGTGTGTCTAGCTCTATTCCGAGGTAGCGGCTACACGGCTGCCAGGTGATTACGTCACCGCCCATGGTGATGACAGGTGGGCGGTTTTTCTTTCGGAGCTTCGTAAACAGAGTGGCCGTTGTCTTGCTTGTGTTGACGGCGATCCTCCACAAACAAAACCAGTCGTAGGTAGCGTTTAGTGCGTCCTGGAGGAATTCTTTCAACTTTCGTGGTTGCCAAGACTGGGCGATGATGGCCTCGTCATCCGCGTAGAGCGCGATGTGAGTGCGGTAGAACTCTGTTGGAGCGTCGTGGACGAAGATGTTGTAGAGGTCTGGACTGAGGACTGAGCCTTGGGGCACTCCGGCGGAGATACTCTTCACAGACGACTGCGAATGTTGGTAGGCTACATAGAAGCTCCGATCGCGTAGGAATGACGCGATGAGAGCCACGATGTAGGCGGGAACATTAACTCTGTACAGTTTCAGAAGAAGGCCCTCGTGCCACACTCTGTCAAATGCCTTGGCAACGTCCAGAAACACAATGCCAGTGACCATGTTCTGGTTGTAGCCGTCGGCAATGATGTTGGTGACGCGTAGCAGCTGCTGAGTTGTCGAGTGCTTGGCTCGAAAGCCAAATTGCTCAGCAGGCAGGATGCTATTTTCTTCGAGGTGTCTCTTCAGTCGGCGTTGGATGATCTTCTCCAGGAGTTTTGAGAGGATGCTTAGCAGGCTGATAGGGCGGTAATTCTGCGGATCTCGTGCAGATTTGCCTGGCTTCTGGAACACGACAACTCGGGCCCTCTTCCAGATGGTAGGGAAGTGTCCGAGTCGCAGGGAGGCGTTGATGATGTCCACAAGTCTGCTGCAAGCCTTGGCCGAGAACTGCATGACAGTCTCAGCGTTGATTCCATCATCTCCTGGAGCCTTCCGTTTCTTCAGCTTGACGACGAGGTCACTAACTTCGGCGAAGCTGCATTCGTCGGCTGCGAGAGGCTCCGTCTCTGCTTGGCGGCTGGCAGCGAGGTATTCCTCGAGTTCGTCCTCAAGCGCCTCGCTGTGCTCGTTGGCTGGGTTTGGCACGAAGATGCCTTCGAGAGTCGAAGCCAGGAGTTCGGCTTTGTCTTCCGTGCTGCATGCGAGACTATGAGGCCCCTGGATTGGCGGATTTGGCTCTGGTTTCTTTTGGAGTCTTCGCGACATTTGCCACACAGACCTGTCAGCAACCTCGAGTCTCGACACTGCTGACTCCCACATCTGCGCTCGATGTTCGAGCAGAAGCTTGCTAAGTCCCTTGCGGCGCGTCTCGTAGAGCATCTTCATGTCCGGCGTCTTGTATCGTTGCCAGAGGCGGCGGGCGGCGTTCTTCAGTGCAACACACTTTTGCAAGTGCGGCGGGAGATCGAATGTCGTTACTCTTGCACGCGATGCTTTTGGCACTGCCGTGTCAATAGCGTGCTGCACTGACAGAGTGAGGTTCTCTGTGGCGTTGTCGAGCTCTGCTGATGTCGTGAGAGGCGAGGATTCCAGTTCAGTGTCAAGATGGTCTCGGAATGCTGTCCAGTCTGCGCGCTTGAAAGCATAGCGGGGTGGCGGTTCTTGATGCACGAGGCAGTCACCGAGCTCAATGATGACTGGATTGTGGTCCGAGGACAGCTCGGCGACAGTCTCCAGGTGTAATGACTGGTTTAGGTTCATGTGCACGGCGATGTCAAGCACATCCGGCCTCCGTCTTGCGCCTGCGCCACTGTAGTGTGTTGGCTCGGCAGGTCCAGACACTGAATAGCCGTGACGTCACGAGTGGGCAAGCAGATGTTTGCCTCGCATGTTCGCCACACGCGAGTTCCACGCCGGGTTCTTCGCGTTCAGGTCTCCGGCCAGCAGAGTTGGCAGCGGGGATGACATCAGAGCTGTCATGTCAGCCGAGTGGAAAGCATTCTGTGGTCGGTTGTAGGCGGAGAAGATTCGCAGTTGTCCTCGCGGAGTCGTCACTTCGATGCCAGTAGCTTCTAGTTCGACAAGAGCAGGTAGCTGTATTTCGTGATGGCGGAGTCGATTGTTGACGATGACAGCTGTTCCTCCTGCGCCGCGCAGTCCAGGTCGGTCTGTACGATACACGCTGTGGTTCGCAATGCTCAGCTTCTTTCTCGGCACAAGATGTGTCTCGGAGATGAGGGCTATATCGATGTCGTGACGAAGAAGGAAGTCGACCAGCTCTATCTTCCGAGCGTCATTCAGGCTGTTGGCGTTCCAGGCGACAATTCTTGTGAAACTTGTGTCTAGGCGTGGAGCCATTACACGGCGGAGAGCAGCGCGAGAGTAGCAGAAGCTACGAGCTTGCTTCTGGGGGTAGAGGCGGAGGGGAGGACTAGCTTTGAGATTAGACTCACAAGCGTGTTGACTTCCGGTGTGACGGCGGAGGCCAGGATCGCGTTGCAGAGCTGAGCAACTAGCTCTTTCCAGTTTGGAACTGTATTATCGCTCTCAGTGTCCGAGCTAGAAGGCTGAGTCTCTATGTTCAAGACTGCATCTGTGTAGGATTGGAAAGAGTGTGGTCTTGGCTGCGGAGCGACTGGGGTTGGTACCTCGAGTCTGCGTTGTTGGGTAGCTCGCTGCTGCGTGGGGAGCCGAGGGTCCACGTGACTTGTCTCGCGCTGACGATGCTCGGTGCGCGGCGCAGGTGGCGGGCGAGCTGCGAGAGCTCGCTTGAACGTCGCGCAGCCGCGGTAGCTGGCCGGGTGTTGCTGTTGGCAGTTCGCGCATGTAGCAGGCACTTCGCGAGACACTGGGCACGATTTTGCGTCGTGAGGACCAGCACATTTCACACATCGGGGCGAGTGCTGACAGAAAGTCGACACATGGCCGAGGCGCTGGCATTTGAAGCATTGCTGCATGCCAGTGCGTGATCTCGGTGCCTCTGTCGTAATGCGGCAGTGGCACAGATCCTTGAGAGTCGTCAAGTCCTTGCTGCCGGGCGGTGAGGTCAGCACAACTCTGAACAGCGGGAAGACTGCTGCGCGCCACGGTCAGTGCGCAGCTGCGTTACGCTGCGCACAGAGTACCCGATGCGCGTCAGCTCGTCCTCGATGTAGTCGACGGGAGTGTTTCCTGGTAATCCGCGGATGACAAATCGCTGGCACTTTGCTCGGCCATCTAGAGCAAAAGTGTGGTATTGCACTTTTTCTGATTTGAAGAGTCCGGTTACTGCGTGGAAGTCCTCCGCGCAGGAGAGTTGCACACGCGTGCAGTCGAACTTTGGAGTCACGTTAAAGTTCCCCTTCGCTAATGCGGCGATCGTGTCGCAAAGTTGCTTGTGGTTTCCCACAAAATCCCTCAACACGATCGGAGGAACTCTCCCGCGCTTCTTGTTGATCGCGGGCGCCTCCTCACTCACGACGGTTTCTTCAATGTTGACATTTTCATCAGCAGCGTCGACTTGTTTGCTGGGAGTCTCTTCTTCTGTGCCCAACACACCGAACGTGTTCGACAGCAACACAGGGTTCAGTGTCTCGGGACGCTTGCTCGGGCGACCTACTTTCTTGTGCACGCAGCGCGGGATGGACGAGGAACAGCTGGCTTCGTCCTCGCTGCTAGATGACGTCACACACTCACTGTGGTTGCGCTTGGCACACACCTGCTGGAAGTCCATGGCTGTAGGGTTGGTAGCCATGAATAAACAGTGGGCGGTACTCAGTTAGCAGTGCTAACCTCACACCTCTTGTCCAGAACACGAAATGAAACACGAAATGAAATCACTGAAATACACTTAACAAAGCAGAGAATAGAGCGTAAAACATATGTAATAATAAAGAAAAAGTACTATTAACACTGAATTAACTCACACATTTCACTAGCGAACTCGGAATATACACGTAACGTGAAAGATAGCGACAGCGAGCACAGAGATGACTACACGGTATCGTCCATCACTACAACAAGCGCTCCACGATCACGAGTCGCGAGATTCAGACCGCCGTCCGTCTGCTTCTGCCCGGTGAACTCGCCAAGCACGCCGTGAGTGAAGGCACCAAGGCCGTCACCAAGTACACCAGCTCCAAGTAAATCGACCCTGCCATCCTTTCCTAAGAACAACGGCCCTTTTCAGGGCCACCAAAACATCTTAAAGAACAAAGTTGTTTAGGCATCAGAGAGCGTACGTGTGTTGTACACGCTAAATTTGAAAGTGCACCAAGAATGGATTTAACTCTTTTTTTTTAGCGATTTCCACTAGAACTTTGCGGTCCCTCTGATGTGAGTCTTCGTCAGAGTCATTCATAACAGTACCAACCCGTGCGCCAGAGCCCTGAGTACAACATAAAAAGTTTTCATTGTTTTCTAGCTTCTCTTAAGGGGAGATGTGAGAACAGATTTTAAATGATTCGGCGCTGCACACATGGAGGAGGACACACTCACAACCTTGAAGACACAAAAAGTAAGTTTACAAATTTAAAAAACGTTTGAAGCCTGCATCAAGCCTGCATTCGGCACTAAAAGTATCAATAGATGGCGCTGCGGTCACTTTGAATATTTTCAAGATGGCGAGAGGTAAGGGTACTCGCACAACCAAGATCAGTTCTGCACTCTAGTGGTAGAGATGTGGTACTAGAGGAAAGGGTTCAACATTCAATTATCCATAAGGAACCTGTAGAGTTTGGATACCTCTACATCAAAAAAAGATTATGCTTATTCGATCTGTCACCTCAGAAATGCATTTATTGTGTCTAAATAATTATAAAATAACTTTCCGTATGAAGCTAATACGGCTTATACTGTAGCCTGATTGGTCTGTTAAACCATTTCCTGTACTCTGATTGGCTGCTGCATTTCATGTTTGCATGATTATTACGCTGCAATTTAACCTCGGAGAAAAATTCTGAGGTGACAGATCGATAAAGCATAATCTTTTCTATACTCGTTACTTTTTTCAGGGTTCTATGTTTAATAGTGTATGAAGTAGAGGCATCCAAACTCTACAGGTTCCTTATAGAGAAATGAATGTTGAACCCTTTCCTCTAGTACCACATCTCCACCACTAGAGTGCAGAGCGAGACACGATCGGAGTGAACAGTGAACAGTGCTTCAAAGTCCAAGTGTGCCGCTAATTAAACTCGTGAGTGAGTGAACAGTGAACAGTGCTTCAAAGTCCAAGTGTGCCGCTAATTAAACTCGTGAGTGAAGTGAAGTGACCGTCTTCTCGCGAGTGTGTGACAAGTGCGCGCTTTGCCGCCTACTGGCAAATTACAGCCTTGAAAGCCGTGTCACGGACGCTCAGACCGTTCAAGGTCACAGTGCGCCCTGAACAGGGCATGAACATGCAGGCTTCACAGCAAGCCACCGGTGCCATCGCCAATGTCCCGCCGACGGGCACGAAACGCAAACAGCTCCTCTCACCGGAAGGGGCGAATGATCGGCGCAACCAAAAGACCACGCCTCGGAAGGAACAGCCGAACGAGCAGCCCTCGGGCTCTTCCAACACCCGCGCCGCCCATACCATCTCTCCGCATACCAGCGACGAGAGCGACGATGACGCTGGCTTCCTGCCAGTCAAAAACTTCAAGCGACGCACCGACTCGGACCAGACGCAACCGATGAAGCCGACTAGCGACATCCCGGTGGCCAACACCTTCGATGCGCTAAAGGATCTTGCAACTGACGGGGGGTCCACTACACATCACCAACAAGTGGTGGAGCCCCGTCAGTACAAGGTGCCGCCAGTGATTATCCAGCTCTTGGACTCGCATCAAGAGCTGGTAGCGCTTATCGACAGCTGCACAAAGCATCAATATGTGCTGAAACCGACCGGCTCGGCCGTCAAGGTGAGCTTGACGCATCCCGAAGACTACCGTGCACTGACTGACGCACTCGACGCCCGCGGAACTGAGTACCACACCTTCCCGGGCAAGCATGCGAAGCCCCAAGTCTTCGTTCTGCGGGGGCTTCCGATCAACGCAGTGACGACGGACATCGCAGACGAGCTCACAGCACTTGGGATGAAAGTGCAGACCATCTCGCAACTCTCATCTCACGCCAACAAGAAAGAGCTGTTTCCCCTGTTCAAGGTAGTCCTGGCCACGGAGACAGGGAAGCCACGTGCCGACACCACGTCCATCAAGACCGTGATGCACTGCCGTGTGTCAGTCGAGACAGTGCGCAGCGCAGCTCGACCGATAATGTGCTTCGCCTGCCAGCGCCTGGGACACACTGCAGCTCTTTGCCATCAGAAGCTCCGCTGCGTCATCTGCGGCGGAGAACATGATGCAAAGAGGTGCGACCGAACTCGAGAAGAGCCGGCGACATGCGTCAACTGCTCTGGCGCACATCCCGCGAGCTACCGAGGTTGCCCGTACCTCACGCAGAACAAGTTCGCCGCTCCGCAGAGGAATATCCAGCGTGAACATCAGACGCGAGAGAATGCCGACAACATCCGGCGGGACCAACGACCGACTCGGCCGCAGACAAACCAACGATCTGACTCCCGAACACGCAAGGGATGCAGCTACGCGGTAGCCACTGGCGCAGAACCAACACCAGAATCAACAACAGACCAGACCAACACCACCGCCTCTGACAAGACAGACCTCAGCAACATCATGGGCCAGCTGACCGCCCTGCTTGCTGACTTGAGCCCACTCATCCTTGCCTTGACGCAGCTTCTGCCGAGCCTCGTCACCATCGCCGCGACCCTCGCAACCGCAAATGCCAACAAATAAGCGGACGACGATCCTCGCCATGTGGAACGCCAACGGGCTGCCCACCCGCAGAGACGAGCTTGCCCACTTCATGGAGCAAGAAAACACTGCCGCTGTCATGGTCTCGGAAACACACTTCCAACCCAGACACCGCTTCCGCATGGCGAACTGCAAAGTATACAGGACTGACCGACCGCAACAGGGAGTCCATCCTTGTGGCGGCACCGCCATTGTCGTTAACACCCGACACCGACACCACGAGCTTGTGCTACCACCACTGCAGGCTCTGGAAGCGACGGGCGTCGAGATCCACACGGCGAGCGGTCCTACCAGACTCATCGCTGTGTACTCCGCTCCGAACACCCGCCTGCACATGGAGGACTTGGACGCTCTCCTCGACACCGACCAGCCGACGATCATCTGCGGCGATCTGAATGCGAAAAGCTCGGCATGGAATTCGCGACGTGGAAACGACAAAGGCGCCCGGCTGCTCGCGCACTCGAGACGATCGGATTTTATCGTGATCGGTCCGCGAGAGCCGACTCACTACATGGGAAACCAACGCCCGGACGTGCTGGACATCGTCATCATGAAGAACATCGCTCACTCGATCGAGTTGGAGACATTGACGGCTCTCTCCTCGGACCACAACCCGGTCCGAATCACCATCGGGGATGAGATTCCCGTCTTCTTACCAATACCGAGACGTTGCTACCGCAAGGCTGACTGGGAGACGTTTGCTGCTGAGGCCTCTAGACTCGTTCTAGAGTCACCTCCTCCGATTACCTCCAGAGAAGAGATCGACGAGGCCGCAAGCCACTTCACCAAGGCTGTTCAAGACGCAGTAGCTGCATCGGTTCCGCTTTCGACTCCAAAGCGCTGCTCCATCTATGATCTACCACCGGGTATCACAGCTTCCATCGCCGAGAAGAATCGGGCACGTCGTCTATGGCAGCAGCATAGGACTCCAGATCTTCGAGCACGATACAACCGCCTGGCGAAGTTGATCAAGCAATTGGTAGCCGAACATCGATCCGAGAAGTGGGAGAAAGCTGTGTCTCAGCTCAAGGAGGCGGACAACTCCATCTGGAGGATGACGCGTCGACTCACTAACCGACCAGAGCCCAGCCCACCCATCCAGGGCAAGACACACCTCGCGTGCAGCCCGAAGGATAAAGCCGAGGTACTCTCCGAATCCTTGGAAGATCAATTTAAGCCGAATCCTGCCAACGCCTTCACTGCCCAGATCGAAACCATGGTAGCGTCCCACCTGGCAAGACACCTTCCAGAAGCAGAAGAGCGCAACGTCGAAGTCTGCACGATAGCCGAGGTTGCCGACTACGCCACCAAACTGGAGAGTGGCAAAGCGCCAGGAGCTGACGGCATCATGAATGTCGTTATCAAGAACCTGCCATCAGCCGCAGCTCGGCGTCTTGTCGACATATTCAACGCGTGCCTGCGCAAGCAACACTTTCCAGCCATCTGGAAGGAGGCCAAGGTTGTCGTTTTCCCCAAGCCCGGCAAACCACTGAAGAACCCAAGCAACTACAGGCCTATCAGCCTACTTTCATGCCTGTCCAAGTTGCTGGAGAAAGTGGTTCTGCGACGCCTTGAAGATCATGCTAGGTCACACAACACCTTCATCGACCAGCAGTTCGGCTTCCGAAGCGAACACTCAACCAACCATCAGCTTCTACGCGTAGTCGACAAGATAACCCATGGCTTTAACCACGGAAAGTCAACAGGAGTTGTCTTCCTAGACGTGGCTAAGGCTTTCGACAGAGTGTGGCACACGGGACTGCTGTGCAAGATGATTGCGCAGGGCTTCCCCAACTACCTGGTGAACTTCATCGCCAGGTACTTGACGAGAAGATCGTTCCACGTCAGTCTCCGAGAAGAGAGATCCACCACAAGACCGGTGACCGCCGGAGTGCCCCAGGGGTCCATCCTCGGGCCATTCCTCTTCAACACCTACCTGAACGACGTGCCGACTAACATCAAGAACATCGACCTAGCGTTCTACGCCGACGATGGAGCCATCATCGCGCAGTCCGGCAAAGGAGAGTTCCTCGAGAGGAGGCTTCAGAACGCCCTCAACGTGCTGTCCAAATGGTACTCGGCTTGGAGGATTGAGCTGAACGCGACTAAGACCACCGCCACTCTCTTCACTCGCCGCCGCCTCAAACACACACCGGAGCTGAAACTTGACGGGCAAGAGATCATCTGGCAGCCGAACAGCCTCTACCTTGGGGTAAAGCTAGACAGCAAGCTGAACTGGCGAGCCCACGTCGAGTTCGTTCAGCAGAAAGCGGCGCGCAAGATGGCCGGCCTCTACCCTCTCCTTCGCTCGAAGTCGATGAGTGTCGCGGTGAAGACGCGAGTCTACTCGGCAATCGTCCGTCCGACGATCACGTACGCCTGCCCCATCTGGAGCGGATGTGCCAAACTACTTCGGGACAAACTTCAGCGGGTCCAGAACAAGGCATTCCGTCTGGCTTTGGGATTGCCGATGTACGTCCGAACCGCAGACATACACCGCCAAGTTGACGCAGAACTACTCACACAACACATGTTGAGACTGAACATCAAGTTCTACGAGCAACTCGCCGACCACGACAACCCACTGATTGCCGCACTCAGCAAAATAACAACCAATCCCTGGGACAAGTATCCTCGACCAATAGATGCGCTGAACATCTAGACACGCCCCATCTGCAGCTGGCAGATTCACGAAGAACACCGTGCCGAATAAACTCACCAGCCGTTGAGGAATAGGCGCAAGCCTCAGTCTCAACCACCGTGGCACACAAGTGCCACCAGCCTGACGATCTTGTAGAGTGCAGAGCTGATCTTGATTGTGCGAACTCTGTTCACGTCCAACGTGAGTTCTTATGGCAAAACATGATTCAAAAACACGCAATTAACAGGATACAATTGATGTCCTTTATAATCTGATACTAAGATAACTTATGAATGTATGAAGATACAGTAACTATTCGTTTCTGTTGATGGATACTAGATAATTGTTAAATAAAACTTAAAATTCTAAGCAAAATTCTAAGTTATAACGCTTCTAGAGTGACATGATTGGTTGCTCGATGGGCGGAGCTAGCTTCTCATTGGCTGACGCATTTCATGTTTGCATCATTCTGAGACTGTAATTGGAACTCGGATAAAAATTCTGAGGTGTCAGATCGAAAAAGCATAATCTTTTTTATACTGGTAATTATTTTTAAGGTTCTACGTTTAATAGTGCCTGATGTAGAGGTGTCTAAGCTTAGCATGTTGCTTATGAGAAATTGGTTCTAATACCCCAGGCACTAGTACCACTTTCTGCCGGCAGAGCGCTCAATGCAACCTTTAGGGGAGAGCCTGTTTGTACAACTACTTTCATTGAGGGGCGGAGCTTACCAAACCCGAGGTCTTATGGCGCGGAATATGAATGTACATATTGTGTTGTAATGCCATGATATTTTTCACATATTTTACTGGAAAATATTGGAATTAATATGGTATGATAATATTTAGTAAAAGCCGTCATATTAACTGAATAATTAAGGAAATGTACCTGTGTAGTATTGCCATATGATATTTTTCACTTTACTAGAATCATTGCCATATGATATTTTTCACATATTTCACTGGAAAATATTGGAATTAATGGTGGTATGATAATATTTAGTATTGTACCTTTCCATTCGACTGAATAATTAAGGAAGATAATGCATTTATAATAAGTAGTATAGTTGGTAATAATAAATATTTATTTACATTTTCAATTACATAGGCGTTTCAATTATAAGTAATGCAGCTGGGTGAATGTG
Organism: Leuctra nigra; assembly: GCA_934045905.1. Taxonomy (NCBI): domain Eukaryota; kingdom Metazoa; phylum Arthropoda; class Insecta; order Plecoptera; family Leuctridae; genus Leuctra; species Leuctra nigra. The sequence goes on from OW203772.1 coordinate 17,875,242, forward strand.
TGCGTTCTCTGTTGACAGATTGATGTAGAACCGTTTGATTACAAGATGAGAGGAATCCGATTCAGTCAAACTCTGTTTCAGTTTCTTGACCATCTGCAACCCACACAAAAACAGCACTGTAAGAAATTGCAAGAAAGTTCAGCAACCAACTCATGTTAAAAAGAGTTACATCTGCAAATATCTACTTGCGTTGATAAGCTCTCAATTTTCAATGTTATTTTGAAGTGTTGTGGCTGTAAATTCACATTTGCGGAGACATGCGTGCATATGCGAAGAAAGTTGGTAGAGAGAGAGTTGGTATGTTCCAGTGCAAAATATCTTGTGCTCATGAATTGTATGCAACTGTTTTGTATGTGAGTGTGCAATTATGAATGAAATTTCTTTGTGAGCATGAAGTCTGATGAAAAATGCGTGCGTGAGTGTGCGTAAAAACATAATTGCCCAGGTGTTGTATTACTATTGCGTGCGAGTGTAAAACCATTTATGTGGTCAGCTGTCTATTATAGTGACTTTAAATCATGAGAACCATGCAAAATCAATTTATTTATTTACCTGCGTCTGTTTGTAAGACCCTCTGGGATTATAAGACTCTATCTTGAAGTCAGGAAACATCGTGATGTGTGTCACGTGCATTGCGGCACTGCATCCAATCTTCTTGGAAGGCTGGATGAGTAATCTTCGTTTTACGGCAGAAGGATGATCGGCCTTCATCAAGACGAAAATACATTAGACATTTATTTGAAGTATAAGATATTAACTCCAGACTGTCTAGATAGCCGCAACTCACCATCTAATAATAATGAGGAATATTGTTAGCATTTACGGCAAATTTGAACAAGTCCCTTTCACGTCACTTCAGTATTTAATTTTAATTTTACCTTCATTCTTCTCTAACAGAAGGATCAAGGGGATTCAAGGATTCAACCTTCTTCAACAGTCACATCAAAGATGCATAAATGGTGTGAAGCGGAAATTTGTGAACATTTACTGCATTTCCCTCGTTAAAATTTCTCTTTACAATATTACCTTAGAATTTGCTATAACTAAAGCTAGTCTTTACTCTTTAGCTAGTCTTGATAGAAAATGGTAATTAAATTTCATCCCACAATTTATTGCTAATTAGGTAGGTAGGTACTGTCATTATCGATATCATTTATATATCGATATATATCGATATATCGATATCGCGATATATCGATATATTGAAATATTGAAATATCGAAATATCGATATATTGAAGTATCGATATATTGAAATATCGATATATTGAAATATTGAAATATCGATATATTGAAATATTGAAATATCGAAATATCGAAATATTGAAATATTGAAATATCGAAATATTGATATATGACAATATTATATTTCGATGTAGGTATGGAAATATTGATATATCGCATAAATGCCTTAAATTGCTCCTAAAACTGATAGGAAATTCAAAGGAAAATTTAAATAGAAATAACACAGCCGTTCCAAAATATAGGGTCACCGGCCAGATAAGAAAGAAATGTGAATAATCTGAGAAATTGTCCTAAAATCTGATAAACGCTGCACTGCAAACATGAATTATTATGCCATTGTAGGTATAAACTTCAATTAAGAATATAGTTGTATCATACGGTAACGCTTCTGTATATCGATATTTCAATATTTCGATATTTCGATATTTCAATATTTCAATATTTCAATATATCGATATTTCAATATTTCAATATTTCAATATATCGATATTTCAATATTTCGATATTTCGATATTTCAATATTTCAATATTTCGATATATCGATATTTCAATATATCGATATTCAATATATTCAGGTATCGATATTTCGATATTTTTTTGATATCGATATATATCGATATATCGATATTTTCTCCATCCCTAGTTTGGTCTACCTTCTAGCAAATTGGTAATATCACTTTCACTATGATTGGTAAAATCATAGGTAGATTGAGAAAAATTGAGTTACAATTTTAAGAAGGAGGTGGTGATCTATTCGCACAATCAAGATCAGCTCTGCACTCTAGTGGTGGAGATGTGGTACTAGAGGAAAGGGTTCAACATTCAATTCTCCATAAGGAACCTGTAGAGTTTGGATACCTCTACTTCATACACTATTAAACATAGAACCCTGAAAAAAGTAACGAGTATAGAAAAGATTATGCTTTATCGATCTGTCACCTCAGAATTTTTCTCCGAGGTTAAATTGCAGCGTAATAATCATGCAAACATGAAATGCAGCAGCCAATCAGAGTACAGGAAATGGTTCAACAGACCAATCAGGCTACAGTATAAGCCGTATTAGCTTCATACGGAAAGTTATTTTATAATTATTTAGACACAATAAATGCATTTCTGAGGTGACAGATCGAATAAGCATAATCTTTTCTATACTACTTACAATTTTTATAGTTCTATGTTTAATAGTGTATGATGTAGAGGTATCCAAACTCTACAGGTTCCTTATGGATAATTGAATGTTGAACCCTTTCCTCTACCCTACAAACACTGGGCGGCCCGGGCTTCTGCCCATCTAGCGCCCAAGTGGGACGTCCCGGGCGGGAACTACTAGGGCATGCCCTGGGCCTGCCCAACGGAGCCCAACCGATCCGTTTTATCTGGCTGTAAAATTTCTAGGAATGTCCCGTCTTGGTCCCGCCCGGGAATGGCTAGGGACGGCCCGCGCGGGCGCTACGACTGTTTGAATTTGAGCTGCTCTAATGACTTATTTTTTTCATATTTATAACTTCATTTCTATAATAATTACATCTACATTTCACATGGATATATTGATTTAAGAATAAATATGTTTACAATTCCAAAGCAAAGTATTCATACCATTTTAAACGTTATTAGTAAAGTTTCTTTTATGAACTCGGCAGTCGGCCATCTTCGTGAATCAACTTGTTTCCGTTCTCCCTTCTTCATTTCAAACGCGGCGTTTGACGTTTGTTGATATTTTACAGAGTGTCATGAGTGTGTAGTTTACGTCCTTTTGAGTGATTTTGAATGTGATTTCAATTATTATCTGTGTCCGTGAATGCGTGTTCACTGCTGAATAGTTTGTCTCAGTTCAAACCATTTAATGTGACACAAATCGTGAAATAATTACAGTTTTGTTGTGCCTCTTTTGTTTGGATTTTCATCACAGAGCCATACAACCCATTGAAGGTGAGTCTTCATCACAACTACATAAGTATCCAGGCATTAATCGTTGTTACTTTAGTTTTGTATGCTGGGGATACTAATAAACCAATAGGTAGTGTGACCAATGTTCAGTAAACATTAACCTCACATGTACATTTTTGAAATGTAGCAATTTATGCAAAGTAAAATTTCCAACTAGGTAGGACCTAGGTAACTAGGTAGTTTAGGTATTTATAAAATAAATAAAGTAGGTAAACAGTTTGCTTGGGGTGGTAGTCTATACATATCAGTGGTAGTAGTCAGTAGGAACCCTACCTGTAGGTACCTAGTACGTACCTCCGCCTATTTTGGGAATATTTTCACCCTACATTAACCAATAACCATCCCACATACCTACCAAGGCACCTACTGCAGTTTTAATAATGTTACTTGTTAAAGGTGAATCTACTCTGGAAGAAAATAGGCTATTAAGATATTGAACTCCAGAAACAAAGCGCGTATTCGTCCTGCGAGCGAACCAAGCTGTATCGTCAAACCGAGCCGAAACATTAAGAACCGAACCGAGCAGAGTGGTAAATATTTTCATTATATTTAATTATTTAACTTTATCAAGGATTTTAGATATACAGCAATTATTTTTGTTTATGTAGGTACCTTACAAGGCCAATAACAAACATTTTTGTTGTGATCCGAAAGTAAAAATTATGTTGCATGGAAATTACATTCTTGTCGGAGGTAGTAGATACATACATTGAATGGTGGTCCCGCTTCATTCAAATACGTAGTAAAATTTTTGAGATTGAATGTTGTCATCCAAAAAAATAAACCGCACTTTTGAATTTCCTCTAACGCGCCGGTGGTAAGAGAGCAGCCATTCCATGCGAATGCAGACATATGCCACATAATACATATGACTGCTGAATTATTAAATGTAAATAAATCAGCATGTTTTTATATTATATTCATGGTATTTTCTTGCTGATTCCAAATATGTAATCAGTTTTGTGCTAAGTTTGAATAGTTATTTTGTTATCAGTAAAATTGTGGGACCGCATTTAAATTTAAATTTTGTGTCGAACCATGTAAATTACATAAAAAATTTAGAAGGCTGCACAATGATCCTAACTATTTTTATTTTGATGAATAAGATGCTGAACATAGCATCTTACAACCGTACACCCGTAACACGGAATGGCTGAGAGGAAATTAATTTGAGTTGCTAACTTTCACCTTACTTTTTGTAGGTTCTACAGATTCACCGTGAACTTGCACTGCTCTTATTCTAGAGTCGATTTAATTGCCTACCTACTTCAATTAAAAAGTAAATTTACTTCTTGGCAAATTAGCGAGAATTCTGAAGATGCACAGGACTTGGGACTTCATCGAGTTAATGGATTAAATGTTACCTACCCTACAGATGTAATGATTCAGAACTCTCTGATGGTAAGCCACATTTTAGTATTTTATATGTGTAGTATTTCCTCTAACCTTACCTATAAATCACATTTATGCAATATAGAATGTTTCAAATTTTTATTGGGGTTTTAAATAAATAGTGTACTACCTAATGGTAATAATTTTACCTCAAGTGATTATTGTGGCAGGTCACACAACACAAAAGTGATTTTTGTATTATTCATTGCCAAGAAGTTTATCCTATCAATTTACAAATTCTTCATTGAATCTATCTTTCTTTTTTTTAGGGATCACTCTGTGCCAAAAATTCAATTTTTAAAATTTTTGTAAAGACTGTTATTTGCAGCTATCTGCTATTGCAGTTATTTACATAAATAGTTCTTGTGTAGTAGGTAGAAACTATTTGCTAGGCAGCCTCATGCTCAAAAGAAGTTGCATCCACATAGATTGCGGATGTCAGTCCTCGACACCACAAGACCGTGTGCTAATAATTTATGGATGGAATCCAGTATCTGGCCATTAAATCGGCAAATTCTTTTGAGCATAGCATAATAATAGTGTTAAATATTGACAAAATTAACAAGATCTTACTGATAACAAGATCTTGTAAATGTTGGACTTTCATTGGTCTGACCGAATAAAAATTTACACAAAAAATAAAAAACACTGCTAACAATACGCTGCATGATCTTGCTAAACTTTTCAAGATCTTGTATAAATCTTGTTTAGGTTAGAATCTGTACCTACAATAATAAATAATTGCAAATAGCTTGCGAACATTATTAGTACAAGGTACATTACCTAAATACTTTGCAATTTTATTTTTTCAGATGAAAGAAATACGTATTCAAGTGCATTCATTTTCTTGAAAAACTGAAGATGAAAAATTGTGCCAACATATCCGTGAGTGAAGTAAAATCCGAATTGTGTCTTGTCGATTAAGAGACAGCGTGCCAGACTCACTGCCAGGTAGTACCTACCTCAGAATGTTTTGATACTATGTGACGTGTGAAGGTTGAAGGACATTTAAAAATTTTAAGTGATGTGGTAGTATAATCTTTTACAATAATATACGTTTATATTATATGAAACTGTTTTTTTTTTTTAATTTTCGTGTGTTTTCCTGCTCTTTATTATTCCTAAAATTCAATTGCAGTGAATCTCCTATGTGTAGCATTTTATTTTTTGTAATTTATCAAAACAATATAGTACCTAAGTAAGTAGGGAATAGTACGTGAAAAAATTATTATTGAAACGATTCAATCGTCCTGTAAGAGATTATCAAAAAATAATTGCTAATTTCAAAATCCAACAACCGATTCATAAACAAAAATTATGGATCTTTTTATCCTTCTTCATTTTTTTATGAATAAGGTACCTGTAATACTTAAGTCTCTAGAAATTTTGTTCCAGTAAGTTTTTAAATATCAACGCAAATAATTACTGACATTTGTCACCCGCGAAATGTTAAAAATTAATTCATGCAAATGAAATTCAATTATAATGGGACTTTTGGCGGGAAAAACGACGTATTACAAGAATCCACTTACACTAATGTGTTACCATTGTGGATCATCTGTCAATTTTCTGTAAATTTTCCTGTTAAAAGTAATCAAACTTTGTTAATTCATTCCTTGAAAACTATTCATCCCACAGCAAAAATAAAATCACATCTGTGTTCAGCAACATAATCAACTTTCATAAAATAATGGTCTATTATTCTGAAATCTGAATTTCACGAGACTTCCCCATTATGTGACAGTCAAGTTGAGGATTTCAAATGATCCCAAAATATTTCCTCCAAATAAAAATGCGTTAAAAATAAAAACAGTAGGAGGTACCTTAGGTAATGTGTCAGGTCAGTGGAACAGCTTTCAAACAATAGGGAAACATGGCGAGATAAAATAACTTCCAATAACCACTGATTAACTTTATAATATACCGGCTATTTTTTTTTTATTAATATTTGACCATTTAAATGCATTTCTAATGTGTTTGAGTAGGTACCTACTGTTCTTCTAGTTGACAAAACAAATTACAACTGTTGTGAAATATTCCGTGAACTGTGAAGTAATACATTGACCCTGGAAGAAAATACCTGGATTATTTTTTTCGTATGGCAACGCCCACTCTCCGAAATTGTGAAAAAATCCCGTTTCTCGTGTCACTCACGTTTGCAATTAATTATGTCTTAATGAAACGTATTTTTTCCAGGTACATTCGCATTCAAAATTAGTGCCTATATGCACGTGTCTGGATCAGAGGCACGTTTTGTAGGTACTGCATTTTGAATGAGAGTGTACCTAGCAAGCTAGCACGTGACCGTTATGGAATGTGCGTAGGGGGAGGGGGCTACAGAGCGAGCAGCTGCTCCCGCGCGGGCCGCCCGGGCGGGGGCCAGGGCCGGCCTATGCCTCCCGCGCGGGCCGCCCGGGAGGGTCCAGGGACGGCCCATACCTCCCGCGCGGGCGTCATGGGACGGCCCAGGCCGCCGCCCGGGCTTATTCCCAGTGGCAGGCCCCGGGAGTCTCACTCCATGCTAATCACCCATAAGACGGGAGGTCCCTGGGCAGGCCCGTACGCCCATCTGGGACGGCCTAGGACGCGTCCAGGGACCTCCCAGTGTTTGTAGGGTAGTACCACATCTCTACCACTAGAGTGCAGAACTGATCTTGGTTGTGCGAATAGAATTATTTACCTATTGGGGTGTTACATTTCTTGAAGTTTCTTGGAGAGGTGGACGTTTCTTGCCCTGACAGCACTCCATTTGCAGAGTCTTCTCAATTCTGAATATTGGTCCTATGAACGGAATTTGAATAGCTGCATCCTTGGGAGTTAATTTGTATAAGTACCCTGTAAAAAATAGATGTGACACATTATCTAGGTACAACATCAACATGGTCCGGTAAGATAGTTTTTTTATGGCATTTCATTGCCAAGCGGACTAGGTACACTCCCCCAAATAATAAATGGTACTCCGTTTTGCGGCTATGTCCTTTCACCGTAAACGATTTTAATAGGTACCCTGTAGAGTGAGAGAGCGCGATAGTTGATGTGCGAGTGAGAAGAAAGATTGACGAGAGGTTGTCAGGCATCTCACTCACAAGTAGTCTTGTCTCGCTTGCACTTGGTACTAACTGGGGTGGTTCATGCCGAGTTGTTTTCTGGTGGAGTGGGGTGAGGTGAACTAAAATAGATAACGATGTCAATAACTGCTACCTGCAGAAGATCCTCGATTGATTCAATGCTCGAACTGTCCTCGCCGTGGTTTACCGTGAATGAATTACACTGATATTTCCAAAATGTTCGAATGTAGTATTTTCAAGGGTTTAATTTTATAGCTATTTGCATAATCATATTGTAATCGTTGAATGAACCTTTCTGTTAGAATATTAACAAACAACAGAAGAGATGGAGAGAGAAGAAGGCGATTTATATACCGACTATCGACTATTTCAAATCCAAATACTCGGTTGATGAAATAGAGGTCATCGGACTAATGATCGGGCACAATATCAGAATGTTGTATTCCTTTTGTAAACGTTTCAATTTAGTTAAAACATTTATAAAAAAAACATTTTAATTTCAGTTTTATAAAATCATTATAGGTATTATGCGAGACCATTTTATTCCAAATTTATAAGCGATTGATCATTTGTTCCGATGCCTTTAAAGTATACTCCCGGTATTATTAATTTTATTTTATTATCAACCATTTGTACTTATATCTTGCTTCATTGTTCATTATTTGATAGTTATAGACTTATTCATTATTAAATCTTCGATACTGTAAAACGTGTTACATAATTTTCTATAAAATGATTGGTATTCTGTATATTTTGCAATTTGAATTGACTTCAAACAGACATAAAATAATAATAAATTCATTGCTTTGCCAGCAAACTGTCGTGTCAGCTATTCGCACAATCAAGATCAGCTCTGCACTCTAGTGGTGGAGATGTGGTACTAGAGGAAAGGGTTCAACATTCAATTCTCCATAAGGAGCCTGTAGAGTTTGGATACCTCTACTTCATACACTATTAAACATAGAACCCTGAAAAAAGTAACGAGTATAGAAAAGATTATGCTTTATCGATCTGTCACCTCAGAATTTTTCTCCGAGGTTAAATTGCAGCGTAATAATCATGCAAACATGAAATGCAGCAGCCAATCAGAGTACAGGAAATGGTTCAACAGACCAATCAGGCTACAGTATAAGCCGTATTAGCTTCATACGGAAAGTTATTTTATAATTATTTAGACACAATAAATGCATTTCTGAGGTGACAGATCGAATAAGCATAATCTTTTCTATACTACTTACAATTTTTATGGTTCTATGTTTAATAGTGTATGATGTAGAGGTATCCAAACTCTACAGGTTCCTTATGGATAATTGAATGTTGAACCCTTTCCTCTAGTACCACATCTCTACCACTAGAGTGCAGAACTGATCTTGGTTGTGCGAATAGTTCATAAACGACACAAAAGCCTGTTAAATAACAATGAGTGAAATTTAACATCACATTCAAACACCAAAAATATCCACTAAATAGGATAGCGCATTTACTGATAAAAGATGTGTATATAGTGTAGAAGAAAATGTATTCTATAGTTTGCACTTTCATCCAGTGTTGAGGAAGTTCCTTTTTAAAATGATATATTTTGAAGTTCAGTTCATGACCAAATATATGAAATTTTGAAAGTACAAATTCTTTTATTCAGAATTGGGTGATAAAAGTTCTAGTTCCTTAAAAACGAATATAATTTCTTTTGAAATGTCTTCTTTTGACAACATTTAAAAGTTAAAGACAATTCAAGGGTTAAATACTCAAGGGCACCACATGAACCGCAATTGTTTTCATCATTTTACTCACTAAAATGATATTTATCCACTATTTCACAATTTTATTTGATGATAATATTAATTAAGAAGATAATTGATGTGTGTGAAAGATATTAGTATATAGGGCTGTGCGAGTTTGAAATTTTTCAGGTCGAGCAAGATCGAGAATATTTATAGAAGAAATTCGAAATTACAAAAGAAGGAAACTGCGGTTCGTACGGTTAAAATAAAAGTTTGACGTTCACGTTTCTTGTAAACAAATGTGAACGCGTTCACTCAAGAGTTCCCCAAAAAAGTAGCGCGGTCCTAGTTATTTTTAAAAGTTCCTTCCCCAACACTGCTTTCATTTATAAAACTAAATAATTTATGACTGAATAATTGCTGTGATAAATGTGATTAATGTGACATTTATATAGCTTGTATTCCGGAGGCCCGGGTTCGATTCCCGCGGCCGTCCTTCCTGACTGGGGTTTTTTCATGGTTTTCCCTCAGTCTTCAGGCAAATGCTGGGAAGGTACCCTACTAATAGGCCACGACCGCCTCCTTCCCACCTTCCATTCTTACCTTCTCTTCACCATCATCTCCCAATCATCATCATAATCATCCATCCGTCGCCATTAGCCTCGCTGCAGAACAGTGCGACGTTAAGCCCAGACAAAAAAAAACTAATGAGTTTGTAGTAAATAATTTTCTACACTACAATATAATTATTTACAATAAACTCATTATTAGTCATTTTAATTTCAAGTAACCATTTGGTCAACTGAGCTTACTATTTATTTTATTTATTTATTTATTATTTTTCAAACACACACTGTGCATTTTCTGGCAGCAGGAGTAGGGTGAACCCCGTTACACTGTGTGCCCTACTGCCAGCTACAAATAATTAATTTATACATCAAATAATATCACTTAATAGTTAATACTAACAAATAAAATAGATAGGTAGGTATCAAAATTATAAAAGGGAAGTGAAACATCATGTATAAGATTAAAATAGTTAAGATTAAATTAATTATTCATAAATAAAACAATTCTTAGTGCAAAGCCCTCATATCTTCAGTTAAAATTATTCTAACCTGTTTTTTAAATATTTGAAAATCTAGCTCTTGTCGCACATTCGTAGGGAGGGAATTGTATTGTTTTGCCACTCTGGCGTAAAAACCATTCTGATATTCTACAGTCCTAGCAAAAGGTGGATTTATTGTTCCCAACTAATTCTTAATAGACACAAAAGAACTACTTGATTTTGTAAGTATTAGTTTACAAAACATACTCTTCATAATGCAAGTATTATTCAGGATCAAGTTAAAAAAGGTAAAGAATTACCATGCATTGGCGTTTCAATAAATCTGTGGTGTAACCAAGGATGACCTAGGTATAACCAGAGAGGTAATCTAGAATTTCTTTTGTATAACAAATTCGAAAATATCACATTAAAACGTACTGTTTGATGATCCTACCTTTGTAATGAAAGAAGAAATGAAGTTACGATTTTATCTTCATGTATAAGTAGTCACCACAATGTTGTCAAATGACCAGTCAAGTACACATTCTTACAAATGAAATAACATCAAAATAATAATGGTACTAAATTAGAAACTAAGTCAACAGGTCAATTCCAAACAAATCTTATATCAATAAATGTTTCGCATTCTTCTTAGAACACTTCAAGTAGTGATAAAAGGGGCGTCAACCCAAATGTTATATCTGCACAGCACTGAAAAATGTCCGCGGACACCGATCTCGATACTATAGAGTTTTATCCCCCTTTGCCTCCCACCCTCAAAACTGAGTGACAATAAAGCGATTTTGATACGAATAACTTATAACAATGCTCTTAATTACATAAATTAAAACAAATTATCAAAATATTAAATTAAATGGAATATATAGACTCATTCCAATCTGCCATAAGCCGTAAATGTCCTTCCAATAATGATATCATCATTTATTATATTGATCAATGTTATTTATTTCTTGGGTAAGGTGAGAAGATTGTCAATCGAAAAGTCGAGTTGTCATTTTATATGATTCAACCGAAGTTTTAAAAACTAGGAAAACGCTCAGTGTAACGCGTTGATGAGCGAGCCATCGTACTGCATCCGATTTGATATGCGCTTGCAAGTAACAGCTGCTCTATAAATGCTTTGCTTTTTTTCTATATGCTTTCTGCAGCATTAAGAAGGCAAGGATGAAAATGTAGTATACACTTTTGGAATATTTCAAGATTATAGAATAAAATGTCCTTAAAATGACAATAACTTTTGAAATAACGACAGATTAGTCTTCAAAATGGCAAACAAATACCTAAAATGTTGTACCAACATTTTAGGTATTTGTTACCAATGAACATGCGAAGTTTTAAGTTTATCGATAAATTTGTACTAGTTTAATTTTAAAAAATCACAGGAAAGATTGTTTTAAATTTTAACCGATGGGAGGATTTTACTGAATTTGTGTAAGATTGGGGACAATGTTGGTTGCAATGACTTTGCCAAATTTCAAATCGATCGGAATAACCAATCGAAAGATAATTATTTTAAAATTTGAACCAATCACAGGATACTGTTCAATATCGATCCCAGGGACCGCACAGATTACTTTAGTAAGTGTGCAAAATTTCAGATCGATTGGTTGTGCGGTTTTACCTTGCAATTGAATTTATTGTGCGAGAATAGCGAGCGTCACCACTGTGCTATATTTTTTTGTGTTTTAATGTGACATAAAATTTCAATTATGTATTTAGTATATGAACTGCAAATTTAAAAGATTTGACCTCCGGTGGGATTTGAGCCCACGACCTCAAAGCCCACGACGTGGGCTCAAATCCCACCGGAGGTCAAATCTTTTAAATTTGCAGTTCATATACTAAACATCATCCCATCTGAGATTGTCAGATTATTTCTACATTTCAATTATGTATTTTTTACATGCTTCTTGTGTCACTTATAAATTGGGGATACTTTCTGTTTTTTTTATGTGTGTTTTTATTGTATTTTTGTCGGCAGTGACTAGAACAAACCGTTCAACCAATCGATCTGAAAATCTGAACACACTAATGTCATCTAGAAGCGGTCCCCTGTAATATTATCATTCTAATCTTTCGTTAATTTCAAGAGTTATTGACATTAAACGGACATTTTATGAGTGTTTGGAATATTTGTCAAATTTCTTGAAGGAATTGTCAGGATATTTCATTACTGGTTCTCTGACGCCTTTCGTTTCGGCTCATTCCAAGGTTTGTATAGCAGAAACATGCAATCGCAAATCAATTCACGTGGAAAACGAATTGGCTCGCTCATCAATGCGTTATAGACTACGCACTTGTTAATGTATATTCATATGATCTTCATATAATGATCTGTTTGTTCATTTTCTCTAAATGGCAATGCACAAAATTAATGTTTTTCCCCGAGTGCGGACATTATTTTGACACACATAAAAAAGAAAGTAAGACATTTTTGAAGGTTGAATCGATGTGTTGTATTCGCTGCAATTAGCCCTTATGTGAGGTAACATATTTAATCAAAATTCAGACAAGCGATGATAAAATTAAAAAATAGCAAATTTAAATATTTGTGTGTCAGAATTTCCACTGAATCTTGGAGTTTTCAGACTATTTATAGAATGTGTAAAATAGGAGATAGATTAGATTATTGTGGTTTAACGGCGCGTCAACGACGAGGTGGTTCTATTGCGCACATTAATTTTTGCATTTTTGCATTTAACTTTGTTGATGTAAGTGGTGGACATGGGGAGGGGTCGACCTAACGGGCCCGATCCGGGGGAGTCCAACACTAGTGGGGAGGCCAGGCCGGAATGGGGACGGACCGGGGGGTGTGAGGATTCGGGCCGGCGGAACCCGATTTCAGGGGGATCACCATCTCGAGGGGGAAGGCCGGCCCGAGGGGAGGGGAGGGGACCGCAAATTCAAGGGAGGGCATGGTTAGGCCGACCCTGGCTTCTCTTTGTCTGGACCTCACCACTGACCTGTCCGGCATGGGTAACCCTTACACATGAGCATATGCTCGCCGGCGTAGCTGCAATGGATCATTGGCCAACGCAAACCCCACCACCGCGCTAAGGTGGCAGCCATCGGTGGGGGTAAAATAGGATATAATGTTGGTCTTAATTACCAATTCAACGTTTCTTTTTATTCTCGACCTATAGAAAATATTTTTTTTTAAATTGTAACCAATAGATATGGCGGAAACTTTGTAACGATTAAGAAAATTTTTGTCTTACTAACTCAATTTCAAATTGATCTGATCAACCAATCAGAAGACATTAATTTCAATTTGACCCAATAAACGAATTTCGAAAAATGTAGGTCTGCAAACCGCAGAGTTGATGCAACATGTTTGCAAAATATCAGCTCAATCGAATGCAATTACAGTGGGTGATACCTCAGTAACAAGCAAAAGAAACAGACGTCCGTGCCAAAAAAAAAAAATAAAAATACTTGCTCAAATTTTCTGCTTTCGAAACCTAGCCCTTGATAACTGACGAAAAACAGAATATCAAATAACAAGATAATGATGTCGTGGACGTTTTCGGAACCATCGTGTAATAAATTGGCAGTGGTGACGGTTTGTTCCGATGAATGTGCTGGTGGCCCTGATAAGGGCCGCCAGAAGATGAAGGAAGTAACTCCTTCGAAACGTCGCTGGTGGCCCTTACCAGGGCCACCAGCACATTCATCGGAACAAACCGTCACCACTGCCAATTCAACAAGATAATGCTTCATTAAATCTGATTATGAATCACAATTGAAATGCTATAACATAAGCAGGTGGGGATTGATCCCCCCACTCAAGCAGCTGACCCCATCCATTATAAATTATCAAGTTTAGCGTCCCAAAATGGGTTATAAATTGTTAAAATCAGAAGAATTGACTAAATATTATGTGAGAAACGTATAATTACAATTATTGCCATTCTTCAGGGAATCAGTACTATATAAATATATAAAGTTAAGCGTCCAAAATAGCTCAAATTTGCTAAAAATCATAAGAATTGACTGAAAAATTTAAAACGTAATTAAATATTATTGGCCTTGCCAAATTTCAAATTGTAAGTACGGATAATTTTAATTAATCAATCAGACAATTCCACGGACATTTTGTGACATGTAGGTAATGATATTAAGGTTTCAATGGCTGCAAAAATTCAATGTGATCTGGACATTTTACCGATGAAAATGATTTTCTAATATTTTAACCAATTTTAACCAAATTTTGTTTTCAAACTATACGCCAATGCCGTCAATGATGCGCAAGATACCCTTAAAATGTAACTGAAATACAAGATGCGAGTAACGATGTTAACTGCTCTCCAAGATACAAGAATACTTTCAACATAGGTAATATCAATTAACCAACAAAAGCAATTATTACCAAAGTAATATCACATTATTGTGAATGCATTTTGAAGCTAAAATTTAGCTATTTTGATAATGCAGGTGCAAATTACTGTATACAATTTCTTTTGCTCTGTAGATATATACCCATATTTCAAAAGAAAATGTGTCAGTCTAATTTGTGGATATTGTTTTGTGTCTGAATGTGATATACAATTCTAAACATTGCTATTTTACATGATTTTTGTGTCGTTTATGAATTGATGCATAACTGACAAGTCAGTTTGCAGACATTGTCAAGAATTTAATTTAATATATTATTATTCTAATAGAAAGGTTCATTCAACGATTACAATATGATTATGCAAATAGCTATAAAATTAAACCCTTGAAAATACTACATTCGAACATTTTGGAAATATCAGTGTAATTCATTCACGGTAAACCACGGCGAGGACAGTTCGAGCATTGAATCAATCGAGGATCTTCTGCAGGTAGCAGTTATTGACATCGTTATCTATTTTAGTTCACCTCACCCCACTCCACCAGAAAACAACTCGGCATGAACCACCCCAGTTAGTACCAAGTGCAAGCGAGACAAGACTACTTGTGAGTGAGATGCCCGACAACCTCTCGTCAATCTTTCTTCTCACTCGCACATCAACTATCGCGCTCTCTCACTCTACAGGGTACCTATTAAAATCGTTTACGGTGAAAGGACATAGCCGCAAAACGGAGTACCATTTATTATTTGGGGGAGTGTACCTATCTAAATGAACCACACTGACTTTCATTATGCCCTAATAAAGCCCATTCATGTATAAATTTGGTATGGGAACATGCTTTAATTTATTTTTTTTCCTACTAACCTAATTACCTTAACTAGCTACCTACCTTTATGCTTAGGGACATGCGATGATCTGATGGCGAACATAAATCCAGTTGATCGAAGTGAATCCATAAATTGATCAAAAGATTCCTTTCCATCAATATATCCAGTATAAAAACTTCCATTGTCTTTAAAATCGAGCAAGTTTTCTTCAATAATGCAATGGAAAGACATTTTCTGAACAATTATTCCATGAGTTGGCCCTTAAAAGGGCCGTTGTTTTTTAGGATGGACAGGGACAGGTTTATGCTTTCTTCTCGGTCTTCTTGGGCAGGAGAACGGCCTGGATGTTAGGCAGAACACCTCCCTGGGCGATCGTCACGCCGGAGAGCAGTTTGTTGAGCTCCTCGTCGTTCCTGATGGCGAGCTGCAAGTGACGCGGGATGATGCGCGTCTTCTTGTTGTCGCGAGCAGCGTTGCCGGCCAACTCCAACACCTCGGCGGCCAAGTACTCCATGACGGCGGCCAGGTAGACGGGGGCTCCGGCGCCGACGCGCTCGGCGTAGTTGCCCTTGCGCAGATGACGGTGGATACGACCGACGGGGAACTGAAGTCCGGCACGAGACGAGCGGGACTTTGCCTTTCCCTTCACCTTGCCTCCTTTACCGCGTCCAGACATGATGAGCTGAGTAAAGTTCTCGAAGAGACGAAACGACGAAAAGTCGATGATGTTAAATTTTTGATTTGTCGCCTTGTTGTAAACTTTTCTGAACCAAGGCGAACCAATGAAAACCTAGATTCACACCTGAGCGCTTGCAGCTGTTCTCACACCTTTGATCATGCGAGTGCGCAGGAGAGATGCGCAAGAGTTGATCAGAATACTGTGGAGGGGATGGAGGGTTACGGTATGACGGAGTAGGAGGGGAAGGAGGGGAAGTTATAAACAACTGAGTCAAGTCAAGACAGAGTGAAATGAAAATGAAAATGAATGAAAATACCAATAAAGTAATATCACATATCTGTTTCAAGATAATAAATAACAATTTCTTCAGTCGTGAGAGAAGTCGTGACGGAAAAAACATCCTTGATCCGTAGTTCAAAATCTCTTCAGCTTCTTTCCTTTTTTCCAACGTGACTGCCCCGTTTTGAAATGTCAATTTAGGAAAAAGACGATCTGGTAATCCAGGGAAGTTAGTGGGATACATTCTCTTCGGATTTGAGTGTTTTTCATTTAATTGCAAAGAGGAAAACATATTTATCATATACTGCCTCATAAACCTCAGTTTTAGCAATATTTTGTTACCTAAAAATAATTTTTAAGCGAGCGGAGCGAGTGTCTCCACTTGACTCTTGCGGCACTTTCTCTGTGTGTGTGTTTGTTTGTTTGTTTGTTTGTTTTTTTGCTGGTTCAACCCAGGCCGCACCGGTCAACGTATCGATCTGAAATTTTGCACACACTTTCATCTCATACTAACTTAGACCTGTATAGTTTTTGAGAAAGATCCGTTCACAAATAAAAAAATCGCGTTTTCCCATATAAATAGCATTGTAGGTTCGAGGAGTCCGTTGCGGCCGCCCGATGCGCTCCATTCAAAACAACTCGGAAGCAAGCAGCTGCCTATCTATTATTGTTTGAATACGTAACAATTATTTCTTTGCGGTTAGATAATAGTTAAAGCAATACATGCGAAGCTATACTTAGGGGTTATTTTATTATTTTTGAAGATGTCGTTAATAGGTATAGGTATTTATTGTAGTCTTACTTCCAATCTTTTCAAAGGCTGAGCAAATTATTTGTAGACCGATGAAATGTCTGCTGGATTGTAGAAATAGATTGGTTGGTTGATAATTGAAATTATGTTTATGAAATATTTATTTCATTTGTATCAGATACAATGTGTTAGGTTTGTGTTAGGTAAGCAATGTGCTAGAAGAAATAAGCTCTTTTATACGGAACGGCAAGTAACTGTTTGGATAATGTTTCTTAAATTATGTTTGCTCATATTAGCACTTAGATAATGGCCTATTTTGTGGTTTGAATCTCTGTATTTTTTATTTATAATAATTCCATAATACCTACGTACCTAAATACTGAAATAAATACACATGAGTGTGTATCATGTTGCAATGACTTGCAATAACTGTTGCAATAACTTGCAATGAGAAGAATTTCCAGCTATTTTTTATATAATTTAGTGGATCGTGCTTCTAGATTTCAGTTGTTTTAGGTATATTATTGCCGGCTTTTAAGAAATTATGGTTCGAGGTTTTGCACGTATCCGTGCTCGCTTATCAACGCGTTACACAGAGCGTTTTCCTAGTTTAATTTAATTTCACGCATTTTCTTGTGCACGAAGTGCAAGAAGTGAACTCTGCTGTTACCTGTCGACAGTTGCGATCTCGCCTTGTAGGTAGGCTACACGCATTGCTTGTGTGACACAGAAGTTGCCTACCGACTAGGCGTATGAGAATCAACATAGAAGTGTTCCTTTATTATTTTATTACATTTTCTTACTAATGACAATAACACTATAACTAGCAAGTTAATGATTTTGTAGGTAGAGGTAAAAATTATATTTCCTTTATTGGATGAGTTAGGAAGCAGATTTTTGTGTAATATGAATATCAGCAAAATCAATATTTTCTCCAATGAATGTATTGATGATATTTGTGTAACTTCATCTAACACAGCTCAACACACCCCTTACATCCAGGGAATGGGGACCCCCCCCCCCCGCCCCCGCCGCTCCTCTTCCCGGTACTCATATCTGTAATGAGTACATCTTATAACATGTATAACTTTATAGGTACTCTATTATTAATGCTAAACAATGAATAACAATAAGAAAATATGTTGCCGATTTTAAGCTACAGTTCCAACGTCCTCATTCGAAAACAGCATTTTTTCATTAAAAAATAAAAAAATAAAAAAAAAAAAACGATTTTTTATAACTAATATTGCTGGGAAAAACTTCGAAATTCGAAAAAAAGGGAGTTAATGGGATAAACTAAGAATATTAGACATATTATTATATTAATAACTATTACTGTTTCTTGTTTTGTTAACAACAGCCTTCATACAATCGTCTGATTAGGTTCGTTTTGCAGGTGGCCATGAGTAAACTAATTGTCCTAGATTGCTGGTATTGTTTACGTTGGTTAGTCAAAAAACAATGTGTTATCAATTTGTAATTTATTATCAAAAGAACTAATTAGAGAGTGTTGGTGTTGGTGTTGGTGTTGGAGTGTTGGTGTCATCATGTGGATCAAGATGTGGCTTCTACTTGTCGTGCAGCTGGCTCGAGCTGGAGGTCCAACAGGTAAGAAGTAGAGGGGCTGGAGTCAATGATGAAGCCTAATTTAAGCCTTGAAAAACAAGAGACAAAATCAACTGTCAGGAACTTTTGGGAATAAACATCTTGACTCAAGAACTAAATGAATATCCTGTAATGAAATATGCCGATTGTATTTGAGACGTACTATATTGTCAACTTTGAGTTGACATTATTTCACAGGAATCTAGTCGGGAGTTACCAGAAGTAGACTTTATTCCTGTTTCGAGAGAAAATGGAATAACTGCCCGAAACCACCCACTCACTGAATTTCAACCTGTGTGTAGTATCATATTGTGTAGTAGTGGTAGATTCTATTGCTTGTATCTTCCCACAGGCTCTGATCCACCCACTATCACAATACAACCGAAGTACTACACTTTCATCAACCCCAATCAGCCAGTGGTCATCACTTGCAACGCGGACAGGAGTCTGGTCGCATGTCAGTTCTACAGAGACTCTATTGCTTGTATCTTCCCACAGGCTCTGATCCACCCACTATCACAATACAACCGAAGTACTACACTTTCATCAACCCCAACCAGCCAGTGGTCATCACTTGCAACGCGGACAGGAGTCTGGTCGCATGTCAGTTCTACAGAGACTCTATTGCTTGTATCTTCCCACAGGCTCTGATCCACCCACTATCACAATACAACCGAAGTACTACACTTTCATCAACCCCAATCAGCCAGTGGTCATCACTTGCAACGCGGACATGAGTCTGGTCGCATGTCAGTTCTACAGAGACTCTATTGCTTGTATCTTCCCACAGGTTCTCATCTACCCACAATCACAATACAGCCGAAGTACTACACTTTCATCAACCCCAATCAGCCAGTGGTCATCACTTGCAACGCGGACAAGAGTCTGGTCGCATGTCAGTTCTACAGAGACTCTATTGCTTGTATCTTCCCACAGGCTCTGATCCACCCTCGATCACAATACAACCGAAGTACGCTTTCATCAACCCCAACCAGTCAGTGGTCATCACTTGCAACGCGGACAGGAGTCTGGTCGCATGTCAGTTCTACAGAGACTCTATTGCTTGTATCTTCCCACAGGCTCTGATCCACCCTCGATCACAATACAGCCGAAGTACTACACTTTCATCAACCCCAATCAGCCAGTGGTCATCACTTGCAACGCGGACAGGAGTCTGGTCGCATGTCAGTTCTACAGAGACTCTATTGCTTGTATCTTCCCACAGGTTCTCATCTACCCACAATCACAATACAGCCGAAGTACTACACTTTCATCAACCCCAACCAGTCAGTGGTCATCACTTGCAACGCGGACAGGAGTCTGGTCGCATGTCAGTTCTACAGAGACTCTATTGCTTGTATCTTCCCACAGGTTCTCATCTACCCACAATCACAATACAGCCGAAGTACTACACTTTCATCAACCCCAACCAGTCAGTGGTCATCACTTGCAACGCGGACAGGAGTCTGGTCGCATGTCAGTTCTACAGAGACTCTATTGCTTGTATCTTCCCACAGGCTCTGATCCACCCACTATCACAATACAACCGAAGTACTACACTTTCATCAACCCCAATCAGCCAGTGGTCATCACTTGCAACGCGGACAGGAGTCTGGTCGCATGTCAGTTCTACAGAGACTCTATTGCTTGTATCTTCCCACAGGTTCTCATCTACCCACAATCACAATACAGCCGAAGTACTACACTTTCATCAACCCCAACCAGTCAGTGGTCATCACTTGCAACGCGGACAGGAGTCTGGTCGCATGTCAGTTCTACAGAGACTCTATTGCTTGTATCTTCCCACAGGCTCTGATCCACCCACTATCACAATACAACCGAAGTACTACACTTTCATCAACCCCAATCAGCCAGTGGTCATCACTTGCAACGCGGACAGGAGTCTGGTCGCATGTCAGTTCTACAGAGACTCTATTGCTTGTATCTTCCCACAGGTTCTCATCTACCCACAATCACAATACAGCCGAAGTACTACACTTTCATCAACCCCAACCAGTCAGTGGTCATCACTTGCAACGCGGACAGGAGTCTGGTCGCATGTCAGTTCTACAGAGACTCTATTGCTTGTATCTTCCCACAGGTTCTCATCTACCCACAATCACAATACAGCCGAAGTACTACACTTTCATCAACCCCAACCAGTCAGTGGTCATCACTTGCAACGCGGACAGGAGTCTGGTCGCATGTCAGTTCTACAGAGACTCTATTGCTTGTATCTTCCCACAGGCTCTGATCCACCCACTATCACAATACAACCGAAGTACTACACTTTCATCAACCCCAATCAGCCAGTGGTCATCACTTGCAACGCGGACAGGAGTCTGGTCGCATGTCAGTTCTACAGAGACTCTATTGCTTGTATCTTCCCACAGGTTCTCATCTACCCACAATCACAATACAGCCGAAGTACTACACTTTCATCAACCCCAACCAGTCAGTGGTCATCACTTGCAACGCGGACAGGAGTCTGGTCGCATGTCAGTTCTACAGAGACTCTATTGCTTGTATCTTCCCACAGGCTCTGATCCACCCACTATCACAATACAACCGAAGTACTACACTTTCATCAACCCCAATCAGCCAGTGGTCATCACTTGCAACGCGGACAGGAGTCTGGTCGCATGTCAGTTCTACAGAGACTCTATTGCTTGTATCTTCCCACAGGTTCTCATCTACCCACAATCACAATACAGCCGAAGTACTACACTTTCATCAACCCCAACCAGTCAGTGGTCATCACTTGCAACGCGGACAGGAGTCTGGTCGCATGTCAGTTCTACAGAGACTCTATTGCTTGTATCTTCCCACAGGCTCTGATCCACCCACTATCACAATACAACCGAAGTACTACACTTTCATCAACCCCAATCAGCCAGTGGTCATCACTTGCAACGCGGACAAGAGTCTGGTCGCATGTCAGTTCTACAGAGACTCTATTGCTTGTATCTTCCCACAGGCTCTGATCCACCCTCGATCACAATACAACCGAAGTACGCTTTCATCAACCCCAACCAGTCAGTGGTCATCACTTGCAACGCGGACAGGAGTCTGGTCGCATGTCAGTTCTACAGAGACTCTATTGCTTGTATCTTCCCACAGGCTCTGATCCACCCTCGATCACAATACAGCCGAAGTACTACACTTTCATCAACCCCAATCAGCCAGTGGTCATCACTTGCAACGCGGACAGGAGTCTGGTCGCATGTCAGTTCTACAGAGACTCTATTGCTTGTATCTTCCCACAGGTTCTCATCTACCCACAATCACAATACAGCCGAAGTACTACACTTTCATCAACCCCAATCAGCCAGTGGTCATCACTTGCAACGCGGACAGGAGTCTGGTCGCATGTCAGTTCTACAGAGACTCTATTGCTTGTATCTTCCCACAGGTTCTCATCTACCCACAATCACAATACAGCCGAAGTACTACACTTTCATCAACCCCAACCAGTCAGTGGTCATCACTTGCAACGCGGACAGGAGTCTGGTCGCATGTCAGTTCTACAGAGACTCTATTGCTTGTATCTTCCCACAGGCTCTGATCCACCCACTATCACAATACAACCGAAGTACTACACTTTCATCAACCCCAATCAGCCAGTGGTCATCACTTGCAACGCGGACAGGAGTCTGGTCGCATGTCAGTTCTACAGAGACTCTATTGCTTGTATCTTCCCACAGGTTCTCATCTACCCACAATCACAATACAGCCGAAGTACTACACTTTCATCAACCCCAATCAGCCAGTGGTCATCACTTGCAACGCGGACAGGAGTCTGGTCGCATGTCAGTTCTACAGAGACTCTATTGCTTGTATCTTCCCACAGGTTCTCATCTACCCACAATCACAATACAGCCGAAGTACTACACTTTCATCAACCCCAATCAGCCAGTGGTCATCACTTGCAACGCGGACAGGAGTCTGGTCGCATGCCAGTTCTACAGAGACTCTATTGCTTGTATCTTCCCACAGGTTCTCATCTACCCACAATCACAATACAGCCGAAGTACTACACTTTCATCAACCCCAATCAGCCAGTGGTCATCACTTGCAACGCGGACAAGAGTCTGGTCGCATGTCAGTTCTACAGAGACTCTATTGCTTGTATCTTCCCACAGGTTCTCATCTACCCACAATCACAATACAGCCGAAGTACTACACTTTCATCAACCCCAATCAGCCAGTGGTCATCACTTGCAACGCGGACAGGAGTCTGGTCGCATGCCAGTTCTACAGAGACTCTATTGCTTGTATCTTCCCACAGGTTCTCATCTACCCACAATCACAATACAGCCGAAGTACTACACTTTCATCAACCCCAATCAGCCAGTGGTCATCACTTGCAACGCGGACAAGAGTCTGGTCGCATGCCAGTTCTACAGATACAACGATGCCATAGAAGACGTTATTGACCTGAGTGATGGCACCCCCTCTCATCCAGATGGCAACAATGTCTACTACGGCTCCGGACTTGAGGCTGGAGATTGCGGCGTGGAGATGACAGGGTTCGAACCTGGATACGCGGGTGTCATCTATTGCCGAGTCAGGACAAACAACAGTAACTGGATTTACGACAAAGTGTATCTGCAAGCGTCTGAAGGCAAGTAAACCATGGAGGTGTAAAAGTATTGGAGGGTTATCTTAATGTTAACGATGGCGCAGGAAATTGAACACGCGCGTGAGGTTATGGGTCTAACGGCGGCCATGTTCGACCGTTTACATGTGTCAAACTGTGCTGTTTACGGGATTCAGTGTAGGGGGGACTTGTTTTATTTTATGTGATATTACGTTTTGTTATATTTACTAAGTTTGAATATGGCGCGTTTCGATTGACGAACATGGCCGCCACATCTCGGAGCGGAAGTACACAGAAGCCTGTACGCTCCCGCAACCCATAGTAAGATAATATTTTAAACTCCATTAGTAAACTATGTCAACATTTTTTGCTCAAATCACTTGCATGAACTTCTTTTGTTTTATATCAGCAATGCAAAATTATTGAATTTTCCACCAGAGGACGGACATTATGTTGGCACGTTGACGGGTCATATTTAATAACTTGATTGAGGTAAATCGATGTAATTTTGTAATGCGAGTGATTCCTCTTCGTACTAAAGATATCTCCGGAGCCTATTAAATTTCCCAGGTAGCCGTTAACTATAAAAATCTTCAAATACGCAGAGAATCACAGCTTTCTGCGTGCCATTATGATGGCGGCAGGCAACAATGAGATGAAATCACATGATCCATTTGAGTTTCTATCAATCGTAGTTACTGCTATGTTCTCAGGCGACGATCAACAGCTTCACTTCATCGCAGAACCTCCTGGAGATATTTATGTCTTACCCGGACAGAATGTCACTCGTCTATACCGTCTCATCGAGCCCACTAAGTACGCGCTGAGTGACTGCATGTTCACCATCCCCTACGGAGTACAGCTGCACGATAACACAAGTGAAGCTGAATATGCGTATCATGGCGCAGGTCTGGAGGAGGGAGAATGTGGCATTCAAATGTCGCGGATTCCTAGGGCCAAGACTCCTTTTACAACCGTCATATTTGGAACAGAATCGCCAAGGACAGGCTCTGTACATATCAAGGATTCGATCATGTTAGCGGGTAAAGTATAAATAGTATTGTTACGGCAGTTTGACTATACTAGGTAATTTTGCGCACCTTCAGTTGTTATTTTATTGATCATGAATGAAGGTAATGTGGAGAAGTCGACTAAAGGGGCCTGGTCCGGGGGAGTCTGACACTGGTTTGAAGGCCAGATCGGAAAGGGACGTACCTTAGTATTTCTTTCAATACTCTGCTTACTTTTAAACGGTTGATTAGGACTGTAGTCATGGCAACAACCACTGATATTCTTTGGACGACTGTGTTAACTAAATTAATAATTTTAGCAGAGTACGGAAAAACGTAACCGGTAAGACGTCACAAACTCAACATTGACGCACACCGCGGGAGGTCGAATCGGTGGTCCTTGGTTTTAATAATGATCTCTTTCAGCGCCTCCGACTGAAACCTCAATGACAGTTGAACTGGATGGAATCGCATTGACCGCCAATTGCTCTGCTCTGGACAGCCGTCCTGTAGCGAACATCACGTGGTACCTGGACTATGACGTAATCAGGAGTGACGTCATGGATGACTCCCCGCCCAGCACTGAGTGGAAGTTCAATACGGACCTGCAGTCGATCACTCAGACCATCACCAGGCGGGTGACTTCGGCTGACGAAGCCAAGCTGCTGGTCTGCAGCGTTCAACACTTAGCGATCCCAGGCCCGGGGGTCAAGAACCAAACGAGTGTTATCAAAATGAATCGTGAGCTACTTTACATAGTTTAATAATATATTTGAAATTAAATGCCACAAGTGGAGAAGGGAGGGGAGGAAACCACTGATCTCCACGTACTTCCACTTCGTTGCGGTGGAAACCCGGTACCGGCATGTAGCCTACTCCTAACGAAAAATACCAAAGGGACATACGGCTAAACGTCCCATCCGAAGGACGGTGTAAAATTTACAGCACGGGCCTTCACAACCCACGCCGTCGAGAGACTAATAACAGGTGGAGGGATGTCGTCACACTAACCCTCAAACACCCGAGTCCCTCTGGCCCAACGGCAGCAATTAGCAGGCTAGAGATCCTAGATCTAGAGGTCACCCATCCAACAACTGACGCACTCAATGTTGCTTATAGACTCGGTGATCTGAAGAGAACCGTGGTATCCTATGCAAAATTATTGAATTTTCCACCCGAGGACAGACATTTTGTTGGCACGTTGACGAGTCAGATTTATAACTTTATTGAGATAAATCGATGTATTTTTGTAATGTGAGTGACTAAAGATAGATCTTCGTACTAAAGATATCTCCGGAGCCATCCATTTCTCAGGTAGGTACCCATTAACTGTAAAATATCGTCAACATGCAGATAATCGCTGCTATTCTGCGTGCCATCAAGATGGCGGCAGGCAACAATGAGATTACGTCACGAACACTGTCTCCTGGTTTCAGAGTTGGCATATCAGCACGTCGGATGTTTCAGAGATCACGAGACGAAAGTCTTCACTCAAGGATTCTTCAAGAATAACAACAACTCGCCTGACACTTGCGTCAATCATTGCACGTTCTCGACGTACTTCGGTCTGGAAGCGACGTGAGTCTTTTTCATTTTCGTGAGTCAGTTTCATTTTAACATCACAGATATATTCACAGATGTAACGGTGACCCATTATTTATTAATACAACTTGTTTAGGGTGGTGCAAGCGCTCGGCCGTTTTAGTGATATAGCTTTGACAGGATGTTCACATGATCAGTCTGATTGTATATTAGAAGCACTTTTTATTTTTGGTTCGTGCATCGTTAATTAGGCGCCGGTTATTCAACAAAACCGCGCAAAACGATGATATTTCAGATACTCAAATCCGATCTCAAATTTTAACATGATTAGATAAAAGACAAACTTAGGGTTATCACTTGGCACATTTTTAAAATTAAATTTTATACAGCACCCAGCGACACAAAAAAAGTATACAATTTTTCACAAAAATCAACTATTTATCACTAATTAACAAATCAAAAAATTAAACATGTACCAAAAGATAGGAAAGACTAAAATATTCTTTTATAATCTTGATTAAAATTTCAAATCATTTCGTCAACCCATTTGATCTCCAATCGTATCCAAAAAGTGCCTGCAACCAGCGGCAAAATATCTCGCGCTTGCGCCACCTTAAGGTTTAGGAATTCATAATCACTAGATTAAATTACTCTTAAAACAATACATTTACAAATATTTATACAATCCTAGTATGTCAACTTTTATATATTTATCCCTTTTAAGATTCCTATTTTTTGAAGTTTGAAGTTCATATAAAATTACATATTATTCTGAGCGATTTCCTATTGATAATGATTATGATGTTTAATGTTTTCTCTCCCAGGACGGAATGCTATTGTGGTGATGATCGCCCAGTCTCTCCGCTTGTCTCTTCCCAATGCCATTACGCATGCCCAGGCCAAGTGAACAGCACGTGCGGTGGTGACTTGGCTTTGGACGTGTACAAGATTACGTCACCACTTGCTTCGGGACATCAATCTGGTGAGTTCAAGTCCAGCCACTTCTGTTTCAAGTCCAAGAAGAGGAAGGGAAGATCGCATCAACACTTTTGGAGTGATGCATCTAAATGGCAGGACGAGTACAGATGCAGGGTAGATTTGCACGAATTACATTCAGTCAGTAAGTAGCTTGAATCTAGTCGGGTGATAGGTCGACCCTGCCAAGCACCCTTTTATCGTTCGTTTTACTAATTATGTTACTTTCAACTGACCGTCATTGCACAGTTAAAACAAGTAGGTATAATCACTAAGTTACCAAGAAAGTGTAAATTAATATCATAATAATTTTGTTTTCAGAACCAGTGACCCAGAGCAGTATCAGTAAAAACCCGGGCTCAACTACTAATGTTGGAAACAGCCAAGGTAAAAGCATAATCTGTAACTCCGAGGTAAAAGGCCCGAAGTCCATTTCAATTTTTCTTGACCTGAACTCAAATTAACCAGTAATTCAGCCTTCATCTGACAAAATTTGATATTTCCCGATGACCATGCAAAATTTGAAGTTGATCGGTCAAACGGTTCCTGCTGAATTTTCAAAAAATCACATTATCATGTTCAAAAACTTTATAGGCTTCTTGCATAAGGAAAGATTGTCATAGTAACCTACATGAAGGTATATGGAATAACCAAATCTGACAGCGGCAATCCAAATCTCATAGAGTTACTGATTACTTATGAAAGAAATATATTTAAATGAACAATAATAATACGCAATATGTATCCATACAAGATTGCCAGATAAATATTCATCTGATCAATGTGATTTATCGAATGGATTAAACCAACTTCCTAGAAATGACGTAGGTAATCTTCTGCCTACAGATCACGTGATGAACGGAAGGCTTGGCTGCTATCAGGACTACACTGCGCATGTGTGGGAGGGTCAAGATTACTTCTACAACACGCCTCAGATGTGCGTGACGCTCTGCACAGGACACTTATACGCAGGCGTGGAAGCAAGGTAGATCTCTAGCACTCTTTGGTGAAAATGTTAGAATTTTGTTGTCACTTGAAGAAGCAAAGCAAAGTCATCTCCTCTACCCAAAAGTTCGTTCAACACAGGCGTGTGGGAAAGGGGGTGGGGGAAAGGGGGGGGGGGGGAAATGCCCCCCTTTGGTTCAATTTCCCTCCCTATGTTCTTATACATTTATATGTTAAGATAAAAATATGCTTTAAAATGGTTAAAATCGTGTAGAAATGCACCAAATTCATTCCTGAAATTCAAAACATTTTAGGGCTGTGCGCCCCGGACTTGCATTTTGCTGGGGGATCCTCCCCTCAGACCCCCAATTTTCTTCGTAGACACTAATATCTCCAGCTCAAGATCTTTTACAATATTATTTCCCCCCCCCCATGCAAATTTAGTTCCTACGCGCCTGGTTTAACTTGACCATAATAATTCAATAAATCTTCACGTAACTCCTAGATACCATACCGTCGTGTTCGAAGTAGTTATTTTTAGCATGTATACATACACCAATTGTTTAGTCACTTCAATTATTCCATGCATCCCTGGACGTAATCAAGTATGACCATGTTGAGTACTGTTTTATGTATGTAATACATCATGTATGTGATTGATATCTCCTAGCTCGCATTGTTACTGTGGTGACATACTGCCCAACACGACCCTGCCCCTCACGAGCTGCAATCAGAAATGCACCGGTAACTCTTCTTTCACCTGTGGAGGGTACTTGGCTATGGAGGCGTACATCGTGCCTCCAATATCTGAAGGTAGGATGTTCCTTTTACAATTATTCGGATATTATTATGATGATCTTTCTACACATTATGAACAGAATTGAATGAAATCCTTCACGCAACTGTGGTTCTAATATGTAGCACGTAGTACTTTTATTTCATTGTTATTATGTACTGTATTATCTCTTAAATATTTTATTAATAATCTCATGTACGAATTGACACAGTAGTAGAGTTCATAATATGACCTCTGATAAGACCTTGATGTGTGTTAAATACGACTATTTTATGATACATTTATTATGTAACATTTTGAGGTAATTCCAGAAGTCATAAAGTATTCTAGTGTGTGGCATTCTAATATAACTACTAGCAAACTACTAGCTAATATACTAGCAAATATAACTTATTTATTCATCAAAACCAATATCCAATAAGACAGTCAGGTCTTGGGATGGAATCTTCACCTCTACTTGGGCAATTTCCAGCAAGAGCCGACTTGCCAGGTCCGACGCTCCTCCTTACTCGTCTTCATCATCGTCTTCTTCCTCAACTTTTTCTACAAGTCCTGTCCATCTGTCTATATCTTCCGACCACTTTTCATCTCTGATCTTCATCCAAGACTACCCTCTTTCTTCCACAGCCGCCACCACTCCAGTCATCCTCTTTGTTCTTGATCTTCCCCTCATTCTTTTCCCATCAATTGCTGCTCGATCTGCCTCCCTCCTCGGAATTCTTTCTTGTGCCATCTCTTTCAATCGTCGATACTACCTCAACCTCTCCTTTCCCAGTTTGAAACCTAGAATTGAAAAAAAAAATTAGTGTGAGGAGAAAGAAGAAAATCAATGTGAAGAACCGTACGCGTCTCCGTACCTAAAGCAGGCCTCTTAACCATGCTACCCTTGTTTCTTGACAGTTTCTGACGAAGTGAACACCAGATACGTGGGATGCTTCGGTGTTGACTCGCTTAGCATTACTGACGGTTGGCTGGATAAGCGAGAAGGAAATATGTCAGCTGGCGCTTGTATCGACTACTGCTTTGGTTACAACTATGTTGGCAAGTCACAGTGAGTTTGTTAGAATATATAATACTATGGGGTTTGTGTAACGCGTTGATGAGCGAGCTTTCGTATTGAATGCGAATTCATCAAGTCTGTGAAGTTTGTGAAACTTTCTGCTTCATATAATAGACCTTGGAAGTGAGGAAACAAATCTGCAGAATGTTTCAGTGATAATATGGTATTTCATTTTATTTGAATACAAGATCCTAGATCCAAAAGAAGCATAACATTTCCGTAAATAGTCGAAACTCTTGAATTTTTTGGTGGATGTCAGAAAAATTTCTAAATCATCTAAAATGTTGGTCCGAACTCCCAATACAAAGAATATTAATATATAGTTGAACTTAATGTGCGAGCAGCTCTATATGGCACGCGACCTTGAATTTTAGAGCTAATTCTATATGAAATGTCTCGGAACAAAATGCTACTATTGCAAACTTTCCAAATTGAGCAGCGATGTATGTATGTTTGTATGTATGTATGTATGTATGCATCAAATCTAGCTCTGTAGTAAAACATAGTGCCATATTGGTAGAAAAATTAATAGGATTCCTATGGAATTGCAACTTTCGAAAGGAGCTTATAAACTGTTCGCGATTAATTCTGAATTAGCAAAAGTGCGATAGCTGCGTTTTGTGTGTTCTGGGTTTACATAGAGGTGAAGTCAGTCTTCTTTTGTTTTACAGAAAGAAATGCTGGTGCTTTTGGAATTTCGATTCCTTGACAAACATCCCAACGGGCAACAATGAAACGTGTCCTGAATCAATTCCACATTCGTACATCCAGTGGTCCAGCCTATTTCTTGCCGTCTATGTTGCATCTCCATACACAAGCTCCACACGTACGTGTTTGTTCTTTACAAAATACTGAGTTATTGAGCGAGCGAAGCGAGCGACTCCTTTTGACTCCTTTGACACGGAACTCTGTTTTTTGGCTGCTATCTGGAGCAATGGAAGTCACACCGTTTCACCGATCGATCTGTCATAATCACGAGAGACAACTGTTTCATTAAATACACAATATGTGTCTATGTGGCATCCAAAATCTAGCACAATATTAATAACATGTTCTTTGCAAGAAGTTACTATTTTAGGTTATGTTACGACTTGAAGCTTGAACAGTGTAAATGCCCATTCAAGTGGTTGAATTCAAGGGTTGCGTTCAAGGGCTTGAATTCAAGGACTTTAAAGCAAACTTGAACAGTGTAAATGAGGCTTAACTGCAAGGGGATACCAAAACACATTCAGATCTTTCGTATTGCTTATTCGCTAAATCAAGCTTCCGCTCTGCACTCTGGTGGTAGAAATGTGTACTTGAGGAAGGGTGTACGCATTCAATTCTCCATAAGGTACCTGTAGAGTTTAGATACCTCTACTTCATACACTATTTAACATAGAACCATAAAAATTGTAATGAGTATAGAAAAGATTATGCTTTTTCGATCTGTCACCTCAGAAATGTATTATTTGTGTCTAAATAATTATAAAATAACTTTCCGTATGAAGCAAATACGGCTTATACTGTAGCCTGATTGGTCCGTTGGACCATTTCCTGTCCTCTGATTGGCTGATGCATTACATGTTTGAACAATTATTACGCTGCAATTTAACCTCGGAGAAAAATTCTGAGGTGACAGATCGATAAAGCATCATCTTTTCTATACTCGTTACTTTTTTCAGGGTTCTATGTTTAATATTGTGTGAAGTAGAGGTATCCAAACTCTACACGTTCCTTATGGAGAATTGAATGCATACACCCTTCCACTAGTACCACATCTCTACCACTAGAGTGCAGAGCTGATCTTAATTGTGCGAATTGCTGTTGCTTATTGCTACCTTTTTCAAAAATCGATTCATAATCGATTCTCTTTTACTAGAATTCAAAAATTTACCTGCGGTGCCATGGGGATGCTATACATTAACAAAATTAACAGATTATGTTGCATTTTGTCTAAAGTTTCCCCAAGAATACTCCCCACATTTTAAATTTCTTTAAAAAGGATGCCAAAACAGCGTCGATTTCGATTCTTTTTACAAAAATATAAAAAAATGTCCTGCGGGGTAGTTGTGGGTTTTATAGAAACAATTTGAAACAATTTTCCTCAGAATATTGCATAAAATACTTTAAATTTCTTTAATAATAATGATAAAATAGCTTCCAATTTGATTCTTTTGTATCAAAAATTCAATAAAAGCCCTGCATGGCTAACTGGGGGGGGGGGGGGGCAAGCCTTCCAGACCCCCTGGTAACGGCGCACGTCCTTTTCCTGTCATCCATCGATCCCCGATAATTTTGACCCCCCACTCAAAATAAAGTGCCTACGCGGCTGATGGTAGAAATACATGAGCTGATGTTTGATCTGTATAATATGACGACCTCTTATTGTTCAACAGAATCAGACAACAACTGTTTCGAAAACTTCTACGCATTTGATTACTACTCTGGATGCCGAGAGGAGAGAAGAGACACGAATCAATCCTGGCGACAGATGCAAGAAGTCTGCTTTGAGAGTGTGGTGTATGCAAATCATCATGCGTTCCACTTGCCCTGGGACAACAAGATGCTTCGGCCAGACAACAGGAAGATGTGTGATGGAGGGATCGTGCCCTTGGGCATGGTGGCGGGGGAGTACCAATATGACGGGGTCTACATCGTGGCACGCGTGGTAATTGAGCGAGCGTCTATTCGGCACTTTGGACAATTTTGTTTTGTCTGTTTGGCCCCACGGCACAGGTTACATTTTTTCCGATCGAGCTGAAATTTGCACACTTACAAATATAAATATAACTTAATCGTGTATAGTTTTTGAGAGCTGCCTTCCGATTGGTTAAAAAATGAAAATATCTTCTGATTGGTCAAAAATAAAAAAAGTTCAAATTTTGCATGGACATTAAGACTACCGGTAGATACCGGTCTACACAATCGGTAGATGATGTATAAACTTATTGACAATTTAATAGTATCAGAAGAGATTTGATCGACATTTGATTTCTAGTACAACTTTGATCTTATTTTCTTTATGGATTCAAAGTGTAGATGGCTATTCTCAGTGTCAATGAAGGTAAGGTAATTTTTTTTTGATCGAGTGGATCGTATTTCAATTCAGTATGGATTATAATTAATGTGCGTTACGATATTTCGGTTGGAGATGTTGCGCTTTTCGGTGCTCGCTCATCAACGCGTTACACAGAGCGCTTTTATAGTATAGTGGAGATTTTCTCTATACCTATTTGAAAGTTTAAATTCATTTCCACTCAGAATTTGCACAATGGAACTTGACTAGGAACAAGTGTTTGTTTTGGCAGGTTGTAAATTTAGAGATGAGCCAGGTATCAAGACAGGAGCAGGGAGAGCGATTTTTCCTTAGCTGTGCATTGATGCCAAATACCACACATTTGAGAGGTTTAGAAAGATGTCCTACCTCTTCCCATATTCTAAGAAACATTTGACCATATTTGACAACATGGGAAGGTTGGGATTTGGAGATCATAAAACACGGTCGTAGCCGAACCTGTTGCTTGTTAGAAAGTGTAATGTTTTTGAGCCATTGACAATGGATGAGTGGCCTTTGACTGGATACCGCGTTTGCCGACATAGGTATATAGAGAAAAACTCCACTTTATAACAATGATCAATCCATGCTAAAACTATTCTGTGTGCAAGTAAAAACATTTCCACATTTCCAACATTGAGATAAAATAATTTCGTTTTTCCGTGTGAGGGGCCCAAAAACGTTTGCTGATATTGTATTATATTTTACAGGCGACTGATGACTTGAAGGTCATCGACCCTAGTAAAACCGCGGTGGCCATCAATCTGACATCCGGAGACCTCCAACTGGTCGACCCCGATGAGCCGCTCTTCCAATGTGCCGTGTGTTATTTGGCACGTAAGATAGGTTATGGATTCAAAATAGTATCCGAAGGCGAAACAAACGACACGGCAGTCGGCTATAACATCGTCTTCTCAAGTCAGCAACTTGCAGACGACACGACTAACTTCACGTTGGAGAGAGAAGTTATCCGAGTACTGAGAGTCGAGGAGACGAATGTTCATGTACTTGACTATTCCTTCGACGCGAACCAACGGGCTGTGATTCATGTCAGAATCATAGAAGATTCGTATTATCAAGAAGAAGAGACGGAAGTTAAGTTCAAAGGATTTGACGTGACAAGATGGTGGAAGGCTGGAAAGTGTCAGAGGGAGGTGACGACAAGTCCAGTTGGAGACGTCTTCGATTGGCGGGAAGTCGCTCCAGGTATGTGAACTCATATACTTGTAATATAGCAACCAGGTACAATAGAACCTCTTTAGTACGTTTCTAGTTAATACATTTTTCTCATTAGTACGTTTTTTTAAAAAAGGTCCAATCCCCATAAGAACACACGTTCATTCATAGGCGTGCGCAGGAGAAATCATTAGGGGGGGCCAAGAAGGGCGCCGGCAGGAATAATGCCAAGGGGGGAAAAGGCCTGGGAAAGGAATTTCCACGCGTTAAGGGGGGTGTGGGGGGGCGCGCCCCCCATTTTCCCGCAGGGCGTTTTTTCGTTTCTGGCACTTCAAAATCAATTTTGAGACGTTTGGGAGCCAAATCTCTTACTTATGTCAAAGGGTAGCTGGGGTAAGAGCCCCCAGAAAACGGGAGTCCAGGGCTCGTAGCCCCGGAGAAAAATTGTGATGCTTAAGTGGAGTTGATGGATTTTTAAGAGTTTTGAACATAGCATGGCCCTTTGAATTTCCAAATAATATTTTGGTAGAAAGTTAAAAGTGCTTGATGTAAGCAAAATAAATTTTTAGGGCAAAAACATAGCGTTTCATGAGAAAACCATGTTTCTGGAAGGTATCTAGGCAATGTTTTCGTGGTATTTTCTTTAAAATATTGTGTTTTGGATCAACCTAGTACTTCATTCAAGTGATTTGAGCAACTCTAGTCTGCCCCGCAGGGAGATTTTTTTGTTTTAACCCTTTTAAAACAAAAATTTGACACTATGAGGACCACATTTTATAATTTTTTAGTTAAGACTGATCCATTAGGGGGGGGGCCAAGGCCCCCCCGGCCCGCCCCCGTGCGCACGCCTATGGTTACATTGTTTCTTAAGTACGTTTTTCACTTTAGTACGTTTTTTCTTCTTCAGTCCCTGGAAAAAAGTACTAAAGAGGTTCCACTGTATTCCCAATCTAAAATAAACATATAAATAAAGTGGAAGTGGATTCAGGGGTCGTGGGTACAATTCCCAGGTGGAATAAAATCCATTTTATATTATATTTGATATTTATTTCCAAAACAAGCGTTTATGGAGGGGCCGGTGGTATGGTGAATACAATGACCAGGAACTGGTTCTGAAATGTTCAGGGTTTAAGTGTGTAACATTTAAAATCTCTTTTGAAAAGCAAGGGATGCATTTAAATGCATCATACTATTAAGTGAACTGCTCTTAATATATCATTGAATATTATAACTAAGTGCAGAATAGCAATGTAGACATCAGCGGTTCGTTGACTCGCGGAGTCCGCATGAAATGGACAAGTCGATTTGTGTGGTACATGCTGCCGGCCGCTCATTTTCAATATAATTGTAATTGGAAACTTTCAGTTAATTGTTAAAAGATCATAAGTAATTGAATTCTGGGCCGGAAGAACCATGAAACCAACAATTTCATTATTCTGAGTAAATAGCCAAAAACTATTTGAAGGCCATATTATCACAATATGGCTTGGAAAGATATAGTTTGGAAGATATGTGGATGTTATTATATAGGTTTCATTCAATTAGTAGGTACCTGAACATAAAATGTAATTCAAAAACTTATGTTTATTTAGGAAAGGATAATATTTCAGTAGCTACCCTTTCGGTTTGTATACTTTCCTACGAGTTCCTCAAATACTCTAGTTGATTATCCATCCTCCAGTTTTGGTTTATTCCTTTTATTTGAATGAATTAACAGTTTTGGTGACACAATGCAGTCCGCACCGTCGTCTATCTAGAATCACATTCATGGTTCTTCCATGGCAGCCCACATTCATGATCAATTTAAGTAATGTCAACATTTAAAATATCAACATTTTAAGGTGGCAGTGGATAGACCTAGACATGCTAATTCCACACAAAAAAAACTATTTCGAAAAAAGTGTTGGTTTCATGGTTATTCCGGCCCAGCATCACTGGCAGACTATTCTAATGTCAGCATTGGTTTCCAGTGTTCTCTCAGTCGCACGTGATCCCGAACAGTCAGGACTTGGTGCAGCGCAGTTGCGATTGGGATTATTACCACGAGAACATACAAGATTCCACGTGGTGTAGCCTCACATACATGGCTCTCACTTGGAAACCGTGCGACCGTGCTCAAGCCCTAGCAGAACAACATTCATACATGTCGAAATCTACAGAGCTCATTGGAGCTGAGAACTATCTGCCACTTATACTAAGTAATAGATTGACATTGAAATTGGATCGTCCGACCTTGAAGAAAACTAGTGATATTATAGATCACAGTTTATTTGAGTATTACTATCTATCATTGGTTAAAAGGTCCGCTTTACCCATCACTGATTTTGTAATGGAATATGACATATTCCACACAATGGAGGTGATGGTAGGAGGTCTTGTTCTAGAAGAAGGAAAATATTGTTTGGTATTGGGTCAAGGAAAGTATAATTCGATCATTGTGGTAAACCTACTTGCAGGTAATACTGTTGTGGGAATTGAGGCAGTTCTCATCAAGGCAAGACATGATTATTTGGACGTTCGTACAACAAATGTTAGTACTGAAGCATCAAATGTTACTGACGTCAAAGTTACTCTGTCAGATTTCCTTCTCGACTCCACTTCACGTTTAGAGATTACTACCTTCATGGACTTTCAGACTCCATTCAACACAGATAAGCATGCTCTCGGCTTGAGTGAATATGCAATACAAGTGACCATGGATAATAAGCAAGGTACGACAATCTACTCCCCTGATTACATCGATGTTTGGGTTAATAACAGTTTAAAAATGCCGAATACACAACGTACTTGCGCTTCCTGGGACTTCTCAACTAAATCTTGGTCCTTAATGAACTGTATTCCGCTGAGGTCAACCCGTAGTGGTCTGGATGTCTTCAGGTGCAGCAATCTAGACAACAGCAATGGAACCACACGGGGGTACTTCAAAATCTACTTCCACACACCTACATTTGACGACTATCTTGCAAGAAACAGAAACTTTCAGGTCATGATGATGGTAAGTGGAATTCTATCCGTGTCAGGGTTGTTGAGCATCTTTCTAACTGCGATATTCTTCGAGAAGTGGTGTAAAGATACAGGCCACAAGGTACTCCTGCTCATGGTCAGTTGCTTGGCAGTGAACGTAGCCCTGGGATTCATGGATCTTACTGTTCGTATCGACACTTCGAGCGGGTTGTGCGTTGCTTTCGGCGCCATCAGACACTTGACCTTCCTAGCCATGTTCAGCTGGATGCTGGTCATGTCAGGGCTTCAAGTGAGGCGTCTAACAACCATCAGAGGATTTAAGGACATCTCCTATCTGTTGTTAAAACTATCTGCTTTTGGCTGGGGATTGCCCATCATTCCTGTTTGTATTCTCCTTGCCTTAAATACGGGCTTCTACAAATCTACGGATGACAGCAGTGGATCCTGTTATCTAGGTGGAGTTGCTTTTATACTCACTGTCTTGACTCCAGCTGGAGCCGTCCTTGCTGCCAACTTTGGTATATATCTTTTCGTCTTGAATCACATATTTGAGTGGTATAAATGTGGTGATGATATAAGAGTCCGACGGAACACTAAAGACGACCGGGCTCTGCTGATGAGACGTATTGGAAATGGCCTCTTCATCTTCTTCGTGTTTGGTTTCACCTGGTTCTTTCACTTCCTCTCCGAAGCCAAAGCTGTTCGCAGCGACTTTCTTTATGAGTACTTATTTATCATGACGGCGACGTCACATGTATTCTTGTTGTCTTTGTTTTTCATCGTCTTAGACGATAAGGTCTATGCCTGGTGGAAGTTTCATCTTTGTTGTAGATTTTGTTCGGAGAAATACGTTGCAAAATGATCTTTCTCTATTTCATATAGTTGATTGTTAATTTGTTTGGCATATAAGCCGTATATAGTCAGCTCTCAAAGGTTTACACATTCACCAACTACTAATGCATGTACCGTTTCTTTGTTGCAACTGGGATCTTAATTCAACTTGAGTAGATTTTGTTGTTATAAAGTATTGAATATTGATGATGGTAAATACCAATCATCCATCATTCAATGTCTCTCACATCAATTTATTTTTTATACGTGTTTTAGGATTCTTAGTGAATAATAGTCAATTAATTTATTATTATATCCCTTAAATGTTGTGTTGTGATTGAAAATTAAAAACATTTAAAAAATGGGTTCGAATAAAATATTATTTCTTGGGTCCCAATCCATCCACCTTACATCCGAATGCAAGAATTTTTCAGCCAAAGACTAATTAATGGCCAAAAAAATTTAAGGTGCGTGGAAAATGCTTTAAGATCTCGAGCAAAAAGTTCTTGATTTTTTTTTGATTTTTACAAATTAGGTAACTAAATAAACTCATTCTATTATTATATTATATAAATATAACTATAACTACAGACAGCTTAAGACAGCTTTAATTTGCTTGCTGTTTTAAAAACTGTTTTAGCCTTCATACAATCGGTTGATTACGTTTTGCATGTGACAATGAGTAAACTAATTCCTATAATTATCCTAGAATGCTGTGTTTATCAGCCGAAAAACAAATTAAACCCACGAAATGTGTACGAAGTGTGAGTGTAGGTGTGGACGTGTCATGATGTGGAGCAAGATGTGGCTTCTACTTGGCTTACAGCTGGCTCGAGCTGGAGATCCAACAGGTAAGAAGTAGAAGGGCTGGAGTCAATGATGATGCTTCATTCCAGTCTTGAAACAAAGGATAGACAAAATAACTGTCAAACATGATTCTTTTGGGAATACACTTGTCCCAAAAACGGAATGAATATTCTGTAATGAAATATCGCCAGTGAAACTACAAAACTTCTTAAGTGACATTTCCAGAATTGTTCCGGAGAGACATAAAATTGAAGTATGCAGGCTTATATGGCTTTACGAGCTTTTGTAATTTATTTTTATTGTAAAAACGATATAAGAAGTTTATAAGGTTACTCTATATCATAGAAATAAGCCATCTATCCCACACAAAGTAGACACTAGTAAACAAAAAAGTAGACATTAAAAAATATGTTATTATCGGTCAATTTTTGTTAAAAAATAAAAAAAAAATATAATTAAAAGGTAAATAAATAAGAATAACATAATTTGAATCAATTCGAACTATTATTTGAAAGTTACATCAATTCTTTGGAAATGAATATTATGGTATTTTATAGTATGCAAAATCTTCTTGGACACTTCAAAACAATCACTTTTAATTTTACATGACAAAAATCTTGTAAAATATTACTAAAAAGTATAATGTACCTAGTCCAATTTTTTTCCAAAAATCAATATCAGTAAATTGGAACTTTTGTCACGATTCAAGTTCATATTATTTTATCGGTATCGAGTAGGGCTAACACGTAACATTTTGTTACTTTTACAATAGTAAACGTGTCGACCACTTGATGTAGTGTAATATTCTTGGCGTTATAATGACTGTCTTATGGAGCAGGTTGTTAATATTCATATTAAGGTGGCTATGAGTACAAACCTTACATCGTTCATGTTGAGTAATCCAAGGTGATTTATGAAGGATATTCACTGCATACTGGAGCTTATCAATATTTGCAGTCAATATTATTTAATTTTGCAGTGAATTTAATAATAAAAACAACTAAAAGCCCTATCACACTGAGTTGCAACCCGTGTATGGAACCGGCGGTTGGAAAATATGGTTGGCCGCGCATGTGCAGAGACTGAATTTGGTCAACCCACGGGCTGGTTTGAAAAGAGAAGTCTCTATTTTTCCGGTTCCAACAATTTGTTGTGGTACCACGTGACGTGAACTGACCAATACGATTCTATAAATAATAGCTATACATTATATTTATCAGATGAATATTTAACTTGAACATGTGTATGGATAAATATTGCGTATTATTATTAACTTGTACTTACTTAAATATCTTTCTTTCACAAGTAATCACTCAAAATATGAGATTTGGATTGCCGCTGTCAGATTTGTTATTCCCTATACTTTTATTTTAGTTGCTATGGCAACGTTTTCCGGAACCGGAAACGGTGTTTTCTGCGCAACTCATGAGTGTCAATTGTGAACCAACCAACATCAAACCAAACAGTTGCGTGTGATAGGCGGTTGCCTCGTTTTGCAACAAAAGTTTCCATACGCGGGTTCCAACCGTGGGTTGCAACCCAGTGTGATACCCACTTAAATCTCGTGTATATACGTACGCGTGTGAAAGCTGTCAAAACCAAGTGCTGTTCGTTTAAACATTACATTCATAATAGTGGATATAATTAATATCTCAACATTTCGTTGGAAAGAGGAAGAAAGAGCGCATGTTATATATTCTGACATTGCGTCAGGCTTGTGATGCATATGTTCTTTTTTATTAGAGTAATGTTTGCTGTTCTTGGCAACTCGTAGAATTTCCTTCAACTTCAGGACTTGATTTGAGAATATTTAGGTGCAAGGAAGTAAAATCATCTAATACGTTATTTTCGCAGTTATTTTCTGCGTTGATAAGTTCCAACAGATGTGTCCTAACTTATCTGATGAGGGAGAAGTATTTGCTTAACTGAACCCTTCCGACTAAAAATGTGTAGCTTTTTGGTTAAAAAGTCACGTGATATACAGCCACCTTAACTATCCGTGCAGTGTCAAGCCAGCAACGTAAGTGTTTCATTTCGACTTGAACGGTTCTTCTTCTTCCACGAAGCAGTAAGCAGTATTTAGAGTAAAAGATGCTATAATTTGATGAAATAATAATGTAATTATACTTATTATAAAACAAGCTGAAATATGAAGGGTAACGAAGCAATCGAGGGAATAAATTTGCAATATTTGCTTATTGACCCTTAGAGATTTAAAAGTGTTGAGAGAGAAAACTTTTATTAATAATAATAAAACACTGTCATTATAAAATGATTGCCACTCGGACACAGTATAACAATAACATCAAATAAGAATAACAATTTAAAATTATGAACATGAAGTGAAAATAGCATGAAACAACCCTATACAATAAAACAATTTGTAAATATACAATGACGGTGATGAAAATGATGATGATGATGATGATTATAATTTATTAGAAGTAGCTTCTTATTGAAAAGAGAATTGTCATCACTTTCATAATAGATCTTTATTCAAAATATGTACACAATCGATTGTTATGCAAAAGTTGCGTTTTCATTCGAAGATCCTCAAATGATAAGAGACGGAAAGTCATGGAGCGACGTGGAGGCAGTTTGTTTAAATGTGAGGACAAAGAAGCTGGAGCAGAGTTATCAAGAAGTCCTCCACTGCTCATTGTTTCTTACTTCCAGTTCCCGACGACATCGAAGCTCGATATGTTGGATGTTTCCAGGACTACGAGAACTCGATATTCAAACACGAGATATTCGTAGTAAATAACACGCCGGCAAAGTGCGTGGAGGGTTGCGTAGACCACAACTACGCAGGGCTGGAGAACAGGTGATTGCTAATTGACACCTCAAGTAACCGTTGGTGCTTTGATTCGAACCTTCCAATGTCAGTAAAAAATATTGTTCCATTTTCTACAAATAATTTAAAGTAAATTTTAGCCCTTTTTATAGTACCTAATCTTTCCGTATATTTTAATGTAGTATTGTCTTGGACACCCGACAATTTGGTAACTGTTTTCAAATGTTTCTTAAAAAAAATGTTTGATGACTCTTTTTAGATATCACTTGAAAAAGAAATTACTCTTTGTAAATCAGGCTTAAAAAGGGGCAAAAGTGTGATTGTGTCTTTGATAGGAGATTTTGAAATTTTGGTAAAATAATTATTCTATACACTTAATATTATATTGTTACGCAATTAAGTATTTTCAGTGTCATATATTGCTGGTATCATTATAATTCTCCATCTATATAATAATAATTTTTACTGAAGCATCAAATGAATAAAATGTTTTCGGAATGTAAGCTCATCGTGCTGTAAAGTTCTATGTGATAATCGAACTAACACATCAAAACCTCCAGTTATTTAGGCATGAAATGTTTCTGCGGCTGGTTTCTTCCAAATGGCAGTCTGCCAAGCGACAATTGCAATGCAACTTGCGGAGGAGAAACAATCGACACGTGTTTCAGTGTCTTTGCCTTGGACGTGTACGTCGCCTCACCGTTCCGAATACCCACATGTAAGTGTCGACTAGAACGTCCAATGTTATAGTTTCCTGACACAGCAGTCAAATCATATTAACAACAATCAAGCGACACTATAATTTATTAATGACTACTGTGTAACCTCTTATCATAGTCTCGTTAGGGGAGTGCTGTGAGCTGTGCAGCGCTAACATTTCAAGTTCCCGAAAGTGCATTCAAAATAAATGGTATGTTGAATTAAGGAAGTTAAATAATTCTGGACACAATTTACGCATCGATACGGAACGAAAATAGGGTTATAAATTTGCTTTATGTTGCCGTTATGTTACGTTGCGTCGCCGTTCGTAAATGTAGGTAGACATTTATTCTGTGAGAGTAGGTGTATAATTCAGTTACCTACTAATGACATTACCTAACCTGGGAAGGTATTCTGTAACCGTATTAAGCATCCTTTCACAGATGCCTCTGTGGGTTGTTACGGAGACATCAGTACACACCACTGGATCGGAAGGAATCTGTCATCCCTAAACACTCCTGACATGTGCAAGAAGTTCTGTGCAGGGTACAAGTACGCAGGCGTGGAAGCCAGGTAAAATCATTATGATAGAGATGTATACGTCTTGTTCTGCTCTCACAGTCCAGTCAAATGAGTGTTTTACCCAAAACAAATTGCAACATTTGGTGTCATTCTCTTCAGAAAAATTCCCTCTACAACATATCCAAAATCCGCCAAAATCCGCGAACCGGAAGTACTTTTTAATCACTGTTAATTTCATGTTAATAAGAGCAAGTTAATTTCATCTTGCAAAAAACTTTTTTTTCGTGTAACTCCGATTTTGACGAAATTTGGCAGAATTGTTCACCATCGTAAAAGAACACAAAAATCTCTCTGAGCGTTTGTCTCTAAATCTTATCGTTTGGGAAATATGACCCATCGAAAAGTCATATTTTAGTCAGTTTTCGACGAATTCGGTCGCTATGAGTGTAATTTGACGTTTTGCGAGGTCCATATTTCCCAAACGATAAGATTTAGAGAAAAACGCTCAGAAAGCTATTTGTTTCATTTAGGATGGTGAACAATTCTGTCAAGTTTCGTCAAAATCGGAGTTACATTAAAAAATGTTTTTTTTGTAAGATGAAATAATCTTGAGAAATTAAATTAAACAGTGATTAAGAAGTACTTCCGGTGCGCGGATTTTGGCGGATTTTAGATATGTTGTAGAGGGCATTTTTTTGAAGAGAATGACGCCAAAAAACCAAATGTTGCAATTTGTTTTGGGTTTGGACATTTTTTAAGCTTGATTTGACTGAACTATCAAGTAAACTTGATCTCTCCCAGCACGCAATGCTACTGCTCTGCTCATGCGTTGTGATCATGTATATGTTTGATCTCTCCCAGCACGCAATGCTACTGCTCTGCCCATGCGCTGTGATCATGTATATGTTTGATCTCTCCCAGCACGCCTCTGCTCATGCGTTGTGATCAGTATATGTTTGATCTCTCCCAGCACGCAATGCTACTGCTCTGCTCATGCGCTGTGATCATGTATATGTTTGATCTCTCCCAGCACACAATGCTACTGCTCTGCTCATGCGCTGTGATCAGTATATGTTTGATCTCTCCCAGCACACAATGCTACTGCTCTGCTCATGCGTTGTGATCAGTATATGTTTGATCTCTCCCAGCACGCAATGCTACTGCTCTGCTCATGCGTTGTGATCATGTATATGTTTGATCTCTCCCAGCACGCAATGCTACTGTGGCGATACTCTGCCCAACACCACTCTGCAGCGGGAGAACTGTGGTTCGATTTGCTCTGGTGACCCCGGAGTTACCTGTGGAGGGTACTTGGCCATGGATGTTTACAACGTTCTGCCGACTAATGGTAGGAGCCAGTATTCTATTCAGCAGCACAGAATCATGGAATACCAAAGAATTAATTGAAAATTAAGGATTACGTGGAACATCATGGCTTATGTGGAAAAGCGATGAAAATCGCCTTTTTTAGATTTTTTATGATATTAGAATATCATAATCTATTTAGGATGTCAACTGGTTCCAAATGATTGTTTCCATGTCAGTAAACCCATAACACTAAGCACAATCTCCATACATTTGAGTGTTATAAAATACCTTTCACTACGGAGTTGGTATCAGACATTATCCGAGTACTGTAATAAGATCTCCGAAGAATGATTCCAGCAAACAATCCATGATTCTCCAGGATCCAACAGCAGCGCCGAGCGACATATTGGATGCTTCCAAGACAACTTCAACGGAGTTTTCCAGCACAGAAACTTCCTGCAACCTGTAGATGAAATTACCCCACAGAAATGCATAGACAGTTGTAGTGATTTCAACTATGCAGCCTTGGAACAGGGGTGGGTATTTTATAAACTGTTTTTTAAATCGAAGTCGATTTCCGATCGAAGAGAGAATCTCAGTTTTGA
Organism: Leuctra nigra; assembly: GCA_934045905.1. Lineage (NCBI taxonomy): Eukaryota > Metazoa > Arthropoda > Insecta > Plecoptera > Leuctridae > Leuctra > Leuctra nigra. The sequence continues at coordinate 17,919,832 of OW203772.1, forward strand.
GCTGTATGAACTTTCCAGTTTTGTTTTCATGTGTTGCTACTCTACAGGCCACCGTTTATTTGATCGATTTGAATTTTTATGCAATGATCACAAGGACAGTGAGATGTTATTTTTGTTTTGGAGAATATATATTTTACATTTTCAACCTAAAGTCAAAGATATTTCAACTAGTTCCTCACCAATGGACTGCTACCTTGGTGGGGGTAGAGGTGCCGCCTCACAATTCGAGTTTAGTCCCAACTAAATGTTGTCCAGGGTCGACCTAGCCCCGTGCCCTCCCGAAATTCGCGGGCCCCTCGAGCCGGCCTCCCCCCTCGAGATGGTGATCCCCCTGAAATCGGGTCCCACCGGCCCGAAGCCCCCCCCCCCCCCCTAGATTGTCCTAATACTGAACTGGCTTTCCCACCAGTTTCAGACTCGGGCCCGTTAGGTCGACCCCTCCCCATGTCCTCCCTAGAATTCAACAAAGTTAACAAATAATGTTTACTGATAACAAATAATGTTTAATTAATGTTTAAACTAATAAATACCAACTGCAATATGAAAAGATTTTTCTCGAGCGGGTTCGAGTCCCACTCGAGGAAAATCTTTTCATATTGCAGTTGGTATTTATTAACACCCACCTATCTGAGGTTATCAGTAAAAAAACTATATTAATCATACTTTAAACTAGTGGCTGAATTTGTTTCATCTGGAAAAGTATAATGGCTTGCTTCAAAAGCGTTTTTCTTTAAAAGCAGCAACTTTCACCTGACAAAATAATAAGCAAGCAGAACAATGTTCGGCTGATCCGTTACAGACCATCTTCTCGATTCAACAGGTTCAGGTGCTTCTGCGGATGGGAGCTTCCGACTCAACTTATCTCGCCTCTTAGGTGCTCGTGGACGTGCCCAGGAAAGCAACAACTCTGTGGTGGGCCAGACGCCTTGGACGTGTACGCTTCTTCTTCATTCCACGAGCCTCCAAGTAAGCACAACACATGTAACACAACTACGGAACAAGTTGGCTGAGATGGTAACGCTCTGAACTTGTATTCCAGAGGCCCGGGTTCGATTCCCGCGGCCGTCCTTCCTGACTGGGGTTTTTTCGTGGTATTCCCTCAGTCGACAGGCAAATGCTGGGAAGATGCCCTACTAATAGGCCACGACCGCCTCCTTCCCAGCTTCCATCGTTACCTACTCTTCACCATCATCTCCCAATCATCCTCATAACATTCATCCGTCGATATTAGCCTCGCTGCAGAACAGTGCGACGATAAGCCCCAGACAAAAAAAGCTAATGAGGAACACATAACTATTCAATAAGGATTCAATGTTAAACCTAATATTGTTTGGCATACGTAATGTATACCCTCCTTGGGATGGGACGTTAAATCAGCAGGGAGCAGAAGGTTCGCTTGAAGTGTTTTCAAATCCTCAACAATCTTCATCTCCTATTATGACCCATCATCGACATTGGAGTAGAGTGTTGTTGAGGCGGCAGAAGGATTGCAGTGTCCAGTAACACCATTAATAATAATAATATTAAGACGGCTGGGTAGCGAGTTTGACCTTGAAGAGTTTTTTAATCGATTTTTATCAATATCTTTTACCAATGTAATTGTTACAAAATAAGGTTTTGTACGAGTATTCAGAAAAGTTCAATGAAAATAATTCTATAGCTTGTAATCGTTTTTAGATTCACTTTGTCCTAGAGACGTTTAGTGCCCTAAAATTAGTAAAATTATGGCACTAAACATCTGTTGGACAAAATAAAACTAATAACTTATTCCAAACCATGACATTATTTTCATTGAACTGTTCTGAAAACTCGTACAAAGTTCTATTTTGTTATCAATTACATCGGTAAAAGATACTGATAAAAATCGATTAAAAAACTCTTCAAGGTCATACTCACTACCCAGCCCTCTTAACAAGTCCTGTCGAGCATGAGGATATACCATCATTTATGTAATGATAATTTTTAGGGTTGGGCGAACCTCATATTTTTTAACCCAACCGAACCTCGCCCCGAACTTCAAATATTTGACCGAACCTCTGAACCGAACCTCTGGCCCTTTTTGCCTGCAGTGATTATTGCTTAGTCACACACAAATAGCATCAAACATTGTTTGGCATAGTTGCACAAGGGGATGTTGCATTTTATAGGTCCTTCCTTTGTATTACCAACACTTTTGAAAAATTGTCATCTGGTCCAACTCTCAATTAACAGTTCATATTTAATGCATAAAAAAGTAAAAAGTAAAAAGTAAAAAAATTAAATTAAATTAAAATTAATAATTCTGTAACAAAGGTTCGGTTCTGTTCGGATATTTCATTTTAAGGTTCGGTTCGGGTTTCGAACCGGTTCGCCCAACCCTAATAATTTTATGTGTCATTGTCTTGGAAATGCAACTTCTTACCTCCTAGACTTGCTGGACCACAGCTGCATATCGTCCATCGATCCCATCGGCCCAGAACACTGCTTCGAGTATCGCGTGGCCGACGAGCTCACCTGGGCTTACATGGCAAGTGCCTGCATACATATCTCCTGTGTGAACTGTCGTATGACGTGGGATTATGACTTACTTCTTCCGTCTGACAAACGTCTCTGCGACGGCGGAATCGTGCCGTACAATGTAAGTACTGCCGTATACATAATATTCCAAAACTAAAAGTTCTACAAAAAATTTCCAAAAATTACCAAAAAAAAAAAATTAAATTACCAAAATTTACAAAAAAAATGTAGTAAATTTAAGTAAATTTAGTAAATTTTGGTAAAAATTTTACAAAAAAAGTTTACCAAAAATTCTACTCAATAGAAGAATTTCTAAACTATAGTAGAAGTAAATCATGTTATACTTCAATCAAACTATGCATATTCTCATCTTAGTTATCTATTTATTACTTAGTTTTTAGTAAGTTATTCTACTCAGTAATTCTACGTATCTAGTTATTTTATTAATTATCTATTAATATTGTAAATGTTTCCTAATACCCAAACAAGGCTTAAAACCTTTGGGTCACTGATTGTGTATTTATGTATACCTTGTGTAAAGGAGAACCCCATAAAAAACACTCCGTGTAAAAATACCAGCCAAGTCTCTTCAACTTAAAAAAAAATAATGAAATCTTAAAATTCTGCACTGAAAAGTAGTGATATCAAAAAATTAGCCAATTCAAATCTTTATTTAAAAATCAAAAAATACTTGGCGCATCGTGTACATAAATAGCTTGGAAGTATAGGCCAATCATAAATTATACATGAAATATACATATACATTGTATACCTATAATGCCTTAAAATAAACGATGCGCCAAGTATTTTTTGATTTTCAAATAAAGATTTGACTTGGCTAATTTTTTGATATCACTACTTTTCAGTGCAGAATTTTAAGATTTCATTATTTTTTTTTAAGTTGAAGAGACTTGGCTGGTATTTTTACACGGAGTGTTTTTTATGGGGATATCAATCCTTTTTTTACTTTATTCTTACAACTTGTGACAATCGAATGAACAATTACTAAATCCTTAAAAAAAAATACCCTTTACAATTTGGTTATTCTCATGAAAAAACAAAGGTTTCATTCCAATCGGTCAACCCAGTTCCGAGATATGGCAACACTTCGGTTTTCAAAATGGCTGCTGAACTTTCTGCACTGCCACATAGAATTTATAACTATGAATTATGTGTATCATTTTTAGCTTTCTGAATATGTATTTATTGTATTGGAGGGGATTATAATGATTTATAAATTTGAATGACGTCATTTCCGGCCTCATAAATATGAAAATTCTAGTTTGACTGTTCATATTCCATAGAGATGGCCTTCCGAATCGTTTGGCACTAGTTTCATACCGATCTGTCAACCAGTTTTCGAGATATTACGTTTCTTCCGGTCTCAAAATGGCTGCTGAAATCACTGACCTCTTGAATTATAATTTAAACATGATTACATTTTATTAAAAGCAGTCTCAAATAATATATTTATTGCATCAAAATGTAAATTTGTGAGATTTTTAAAATGTGTGACGTCATTTCCGGTTTCAGTATGGGAAACTGCAAATATTATTGATGATAATACATAAAGTTTACCGTCTAAATTGTTTAGCGCTGGTTTCTTTAAAATCTATTTAGACGTTATTAAGATATGATGTCATTTCTGGTTTCAAAATGGCGGCTTCCGGTTGGTTTTATATCAAGTCAAATGAAATATCAAAAGAACATACGTTACATAAATATCAAAGTAATTGGATCAAATTTGTTGCCGAAATGCCAATCGATGAATTAAATTTCATGACGTCATTTCCGGTTTCGTTAACATAAATTTTAGTCTGTTGCTATTGATAATCCATATAGATGACCGTCCGAATCGTTTGGCGCTATTTTCGTTCCAATCGGTCCAGCTGTTGTTAAGATATGACGTCACTTCCGGTTTCAAAATGGCGGCACAAAAAATTCATGGGGTGAAGGTTAAATCAGACGCCAAAAGTGCACACGTGGTAAAAATGTGAGATCAATCGGTTCAGCCGTTTAGGCTGTGGCCATGTTACCGGATTTGAATTCCAGGAGACTACTACTGAGATGATTATTATTATTATTATTATTATGAAAACCGCCCTAAAACACTGTTTTCACGGCCCTCTAGCGTGCAAAGGGCGTAACCTATTGTTCCCAAATTTGGTATATGTTGTAGGGTGGGCCATAGCTCGAAATTAAGATATATCGCAACAATGTGAGATTTCCCAATTTTAAGATCCAGTAGGCCGAAAATGCCACTTTGATGCTAACAGTAAAAGTGGGTTTACGACTACGCCGTACGACTTGGCTGGCGTGGAGCGACCGCTCCACTAGATAGACTAAACTAAACTAAACTAAACTAAAAGGTTGAACTAGAGTTAAAACTACTTCCACGATTTTGAGATAGTCGAAATCATGCATTCAATTGCCAACTGAACTGGAGATATAACTTTTTTATTTTTAATTGTCTTTTAGGTGAATGGAACAAACATAAACATACTTTACGAAAAAGTTAGTACAATAAACTTAACTTCAGGAGAAGTTGGTTCTGTATCATATTATCAAAATGATGATGGCTTTAAATGCGGCATATGCAAAAGAAGTGTCTTCAGTAAAAATGTTGAAGATTATGACAAATTAATCCCATATTATTCTGAAGAGTTTGAAGGTTATCACATAATCTTCACAAGTCAGCAGCATGCGGGTGACTCGGGATATCCCCAGGAGCCAAGTGAGTTGGAAGAGGAAGCGAGGCGAGAAGTCGTCAGAGTCCTGAGAGTCAACGAGTCGAATGTCCATGTTCTGAGCTCTTCCATCGACACGAACCAACACAATGTGATTCATGTCAGAGTCATAGAATATTCGTATTATCAAGAAGAAGAGACAGAAGCCAAGTTCAAAGGATTTGTCGTGACAAGATGGTGGAAGGCTGGAGTATGTGTGGATGATACGACAACGGATTCTTCTGGAGACGTCCTCAAATGGCGTTCGGTAACACCAGGTACGTAAGCATAGACTAACCAGCCCCCCTAAGGTATAATATGTTTAGTTGAACGCCAAGTAGTGACGAGTTTCTCATTTGTATTGGATGTATAATTTGTACCTCAGAGGGAAACAGTCCTAGATTAATTTTCTGGGTTTTGCGTGGCAAATTTTTGGAATCTTGGTTTAATTGAGTCAATAAATACAAGTAATTACAATTACTTTGATTGTTTAAAGGCAGAATTACAGGTGTATAGCTCACCTCAAGAATAATTGAAATCTATTTAGGACCTTCTAGATCTGAGGTAGGTACAGCTTTGGAATTGTATGTCGATCATCCCTACGCTTATACCATCCCGCCATACAACGGAGCGCTGGTATACCACTGTACGATCTCCGTTGTATGGCGGGATGGTATAAGCGTAGGGATGATCGACACACAATTCCAAAGCCATACACCCTAGGAAGAGTGATCTTCCCAGGTACACCCACCTCCAAGTGTTCCTACCGTTTCATACATTGTGCTCTTGTGAGAAACACAGTACGAACACTTGGAGGTGGGTGTACATCAACATCATCATTGTGTAAGTCATATTAAGCTCGACGTGCATTCACAAAATCACGCGTGTTTTTCTTTACAGAGGCAATCCGATCCCAAACTCTTTCGATAACAAACGAAATAGCTACACGCAAGTGCGTCATCAACAACTCGTACTCGATGCAAGACGCCAATTGGTTGAATGTTGAACACTTCACGGTCTCTTGGCAGTCCTGCACGGAAGATGAGGCTGACCATGACATGAAGCTGTTCCTCGATTATACGTCGGGCTATTTAGATCGATTAGATTATCTAGCTTTAGTGCTATTCAATAGGACTCACATGAACGTGTCCTGTGTAAGTCTGGAAAAGACAATTAGTGTAGTCAATAAGGGCTTAGCTTTCTATTATACCGGTACTTTCTATGATGTAGAATTATTGTTAGACTGGGTAATGGAATCCAAGATTCTTTCGCTGACGGAAAACTTAGTTACAAAATTAACGAGTGAATGTGATGACAGCTTGTTGGTATTCGGTCAAGGAAAGTTCAGTACCATGATCGTGGTTAATTTACAAGGTCAACATCAGCGTGTAGGTGTCGAAGGTATACGTAACTATACAGATATGAATGAGATAATCTATCAATCTTCAAATGACATTGGACGGGCTTCAGAAGGGACCGAAATCAAAGTGACTGCCAAGGACTCTCTCAGCGCAGACAATATGCGCATGGGGTTGACATTTTTCACATTTGCAAAATCCGAACTGGACACATACTCTCCACTATGGACGCGTAATGATAACGACTATGAGTATCTGGGATTCAATCAATATGTGATTCAAGTTGTTTTCCAGAACGATGACAATACCTCTGTCTACTCCGCCGACTACGTTGATGTTTGGGTGAACAACACTTCTAAACGTCCCAACTCACATCGAACTGTGGCATCTTGGGACTTTCACTCTCAGGTTTGGACTCTGCTCAACTGTGATCCACTGCGGTCGACTCGAAGTGGCCTTGATGTATTTAGATGCAGCAATCTGGACAACGGCAATGGCATCACTCGAGGGTACTTCAAAGTCTTCTTCTACACACCCGACTTCAACGACTATCTTCAGAGAAATGTGATCTTCAGATACATGATGATTTCAAATGGAGCACTGGCATCAATCGGACTGACAAGTATTTTCCTCACTGCGATGTTCTATGAGAAGTGGTGTAAAGATACCGGCCACAAGGTGCTCCTGCTCATGGTCTCTTGCTTGGCAGTGAATATTGTACTAGGATTCACAGACCTCGCTGTACATGTCGACACATCCAGCGGACTCTGCATTGCTCTCGGCGCCATCAGACATTTCTCCTTCCTAGCAATGTTCTGCTGGATGCTGGTCATGTCCGGTCTGCAGATTAAAAGACTAACAACTATCACAGGAACTAAAGACATATCCCATTTATTGTTGAAGTTATCTGCTTTCGCATGGGGTATCCCGATATTCCCTGTTACTGTTCTTCTTTCCTGGAAGACGAGTTTCTACCAGCCTACGGATGAGAGTGGTTCCTGTTATCCCGGGGGAGATGCTTTCATCGTCACTGTCTTGACTCCAGCTGGAGCCATCCTCGTTGGAAACTTTGTCACATACCTATACGTATTGAATCACATTTTCGAATGGTATAAATTTGGGAACGAGCCAAGAATCCGACGCAACGTTGAGGCAAGTAGAGACGCTCTAATGCGTAAGATTGGAAACGGCATTCTTATATTTGTAATCTTTGGTTTTACCTGGTTCTTTCATTATCTCTCTGAGGTAAAAGTCGTTCATAGTGACTTTCTTTACGAGTACTTATTCCTGATGACGGCAACGTCGCATGTTCTCTTTCTGTCAGGGTTCTTCGTCATTCTTGATAGAGATGTGTATGCCTATTGGAAGAAGACGTTGTGCTAGTTATTTTCCAGCGAGAAAGCATTTACCAATTAGTTCACCTAAAATAAATTGCTCCTACTTCAATTAATAGAACTGAGGAAAATTACGTTCAGAGTAGGAGAAAATATAATTACCTACCTGATACAAAATAACTGTTAGTTATAGATCGAAATTAATTACTTTCTTTGTTTAAAATCTTTGTATAATAATTAATAAATCTTTATCAGGGAAAGTAATTATATTTTCGATCTATATCAATTAATTTTTTTTTATCAGGTAAGTAATTATATTTTCTAGAATTTACGTAGAAAATTACGTTATTCACAAAGATTTTGTGAACACTATGTGAGATTTTGTGATTTGTTGTGATTTTTATAATTTAACGATCACACTGTTAAAAAGTGCACTTGAATTGCGCTTAAACGTGTTATTGTATACGACCGGATCCAAACAGTGAGGAAACAATTTGCACTTTGTATGGAAAAGTTTTCCAACTTTTGGTAGAACAATATCTAGTTATTAATTATTAACTTCCATAAAATGTAATGAAAAAATCTCTGTATAGTATGTTTCTTGTAAATCTCAAATTAGTTGGAATTCTCACCAACGCAAAAATCAAAAGATTTATTGATCACTCATTCATTCTTAATACTAGAGAGCCCCGCCATGTAACACATGACCTATAATCACAATATTTTCTGGTCAAGGTACAATAGAGAGCAACCCTTGAACAACGCTTGCTGACGAATTGACTGATCGTGACAATTGAATTGACCCTCGCGGAACTGCCGATCTCAATGGCAACTCAATTCTAAATCTTGATATCTTTTTTCAAAACAAACCGAAACAATAATTTAATATGAATGGATCTGTTCAGTGAAGAATTAACCCAGAGTGGCAGTTTCCAAATTAATATACTTACTTAGAATATTGAAAACAACAACTGAAAAAGTTATGAACGAATCTAAACGAATCCAAATTCTGAATCCGAAATCATACCCAATTGAGTTAATTATACGAAACAAATACGCAACATAAAAAATTACAGCACAATGAAAGATTTCCAACATTATAAAATATATGCTAAGATAACACGGGCCACACTATCAAGTTTATATGAAAGCAGAGTGAAGAGCATTTCTGTTCTTGTCTGACTACTCTTAAGTGACCTTACTTTCCTCACTGCTATTTGGTCATGGTCGAAGAAGCACAAAGTATACTTGAAGCCCATGGTCAAGACTGAGTAGTAGAATTTAATGCGATTTTATTCAGGTCTCCACATAATAAGATTCAACCTGATTAAATAAATGTACGCATCTCTGCAGAAATCACAACAATTTAATTTTGATTCCTAAATGGTACTGTCAGTTTTCAATATACTCAAATCATTTTCAAAATGCGATGTGACGTAAGGAGGTACACTCGGGCAAAATGTCCAATGTCAGAAAAGTTCTCTTGCGCCCCCCTCCCCCCCACCCTACACAACATTCTCAATTCCCAAAATAACATCTAATTACATTTAAATGTTGATTTTCATGTGGTTCTATTGAGTCAAGGTCCACAGAGTTAAATTGTATTTTCTTCACTGCCAAATGGATTCACGGCTTCCTGAAGTTTCAAAGTTTCGAAAAAAGTGTGTTTTTCCATGATATTGTGCATTCCATGCAATATCTCTCGAAATACTCAACGGATTCGATTGAAATTGTGTGCACTTTATTTGGCTCGAAATTATCTACAGGAAGAGTCCGGGTTTGATTGAAAATGGGCTAAAATGACGATTTCTATAGAGGTCTATCGTAACGCAACTTTCGAGCTCAAGGTCAAAACTGTACATTAATAGTAAAGGATATTTCAAACCCAGTGAACGAAATTCCAGAGATAATCAACTATGAAGAATATCACAATGCAAATTGTTATTGCTCATGAACCCGCGACCTTCGGCGTAAAATCCGATGAACTATCATCTTCTGGACCACCGGAGACGGTGATGGTGATGACCGTTTAGACATGCTAGTCACTATGAATACTTATTGAGGAAAATGATCAAGTTTAAATGATTATATTATAGTATTGTTTGTATGTATGTTTTTGCATACACAGTGATCAGAATGATGATAATATTTGAGCGAGCGTAGCGAGCGTCACCACGGTACTCTTATGGCACTTTCTCTGTGTGTTTTTTTTTTTTTTTTTTTTGTTTGTTTGTTTTTTTTTTTTTTTTTTTTGCCTGCACTGCCCAGGTCAAACCGCACAACCAATCGATCTGAAATTTTGTACACATACTAACGTGATCTATGCGATCCCTGGGATCTTTTCTGAACGAGATCCTGTGATTGGTTCAAATTTTATAAAAATTATCTTTCGATTGGTTGGTTCGATCAATTTGAAATTTAGCAAAGTCATTGCAACCAACATTGTACCCAATCAAAAAAAATTTCAGCCAAATCCTCCAATTGGTTCAAATTTGAAACCATTTTTCCTGTGATTTTTGAAATTTAAACTGGAACCGATTGACCGACCAACTAAAAACTTTGCATGGTCCTTGGTACCAACATTTAAGGTATTTTTGCCAATTTTCACTCTAATCTGTCGTTATTTTCAAAAGTTTTTGTCATTTTAGGAACATTTTGCGTGTTGGCTGTCAAATTCACGGCGACTTCGAATCTACAGTTCAAGGCAAGGTAGTTAGAGCAGAAAGTTTTAAACGATATGAAACTAATAATCACCGTTCAACAGATTGATCTGATATTGTGTCCACAGTAATATCATATCATATGGGTGGTCCCAGGTATATTTTTTGAACGAGATCCTGTGATTTTTGAAAATTAACAAGGAACCGTTCAATCATAAAGGTTTAATCGATCAACTTAAAACTTAGCAAGGATTGGCACCAATATTTTTGGAGATTTTGGAGATTTTTATACAAGTCTGTGACGAAACTAAAGAATTGTTGGCTTTTAATGACATTCGATAGACATAATTTCGGTTCGAGGTGTTGCGTGTATCCGTGCTCGCTCATCAACGCGTTACACAGAGCGTTTTCCTAGTAATATATATTATAAAAAAACATTTAACAAGACACACACACCAAGAAATTCTGAGCAAATAAATTTGTAGACGCAAATTTAAGTCTTCCATCCAGGCTGCACATCTGGAATAGCCAGGTGAAATCGGGAACATGTCTGAATAGGCTCTCCACAATCACATCCAGGATAATCCACATTTCCCTCGTGTGTAGCAAATTAGCACACCTCAGCAGAGATGCAGAGAATAATAGTCAGTTTCCACTTGCACTTTTTGGCTCGAATTTCGTTTTTTTCCGTTTGTTCCTTGCTCTCTACAGGTCAATCTAGGTTACGGATATTGCCAATTTTTTCACACAAAAAATAATTCCTATCCTGATTGGTAACTTAATGATTTTTAGAAAGATCGGTCCATTGATTTCAGTTTAAGAGAATTTCGGAATCTCATAATGGCAATAAGTATAAAAGCAACATAGTTCATGTGATATGTTTATTTGCAAGTATAGTAACTTATTTTCAAGCAATATTTAAACATCATTGGCAGGGTCAGGGAAAGTGAATCTCTCAGCAGACCACGCGAATCCGACACCGACTGAGCCGCAGTAGTCCAACACTAGCGCTAGTAGCAGGCGGTGGTTGTTCTTGACACTCTCAGTGCTCGTGCTGCCATCTGGCCGTCGATCCTGCATCGCGATCAATAGTGTGTTGTCTGACGGCAGAGAGGCCTGGAACAAGTCGTAAAACGCACTTCACCATTATGCGCGTCTTCATGATCAAGCTCCCCACCGACGGCTGCCACCTTATCGCAGTGGTGGGGTCTGTGTTGGCCAATGATCCACTGCAGCTAGGTCGGCGAGCTTATGCTCATGTGTAACTGTAAGGGCTACCCATGCAGGACAGATCAGTGGTGAGGTCCAGACAAAGAGCAGCCAGGGTCGGCCTACCCATATCCTCCCTTGAATTTGCGGTCCCTCGGGCCGGCCTTCCCCCTCGAAATGGTGGTCCCCCTGAATTCGGGTTCCGCCGGCCCAAATCCTCACATCCCCCGGTCGCTTATTTACCTTTGCAATACGGATTCGGCACCCTTTGCTGTGATTGGCTCATTCTGACTCCTCCCATTAGCCGCCAATATTTAAAAATTGAAATGAGATTTAATAAATCTAGCTAGTAGTTAGTTATTTATGAATAGGTAATTAATAAATGATTAAATTTAGTTGAAAAGTCAAATGGTTTTTTAATTAAACATTTTCCAATTAAGTAGCTATACATAATTTTAAGTGTTACTGGCTACGTTTTACCCTCTACATTTACTTATTCCAAAACAAGCATGAAGTTAACTGTCAATAACTCTTGCATTTCTTGACAAATTTGAATAAAATGTGTCAAACATTTCTAAAATGTTGGTCTCAATGACGATCCAAAGTTTGAAGTTTATCCGACAAACTGTTCAACTTTAATGAAATACGCACATTTAAATCTTCAAAATTTTATTAGAATGGCCTGAGGTGACACATACATAATATTTTTTAAATATTAGAAAACAAATTTGCATTAGGGTTATATTATTCAGTAAGAATACCCTCGAAAGATAATTAATACCAAATCAAATGAATCATGAAAATACTTACTTTTTATGACTTCCCCAAAAAATATTGAATATTTCCTTGCAATTACAAATTGCAATTGCAAATTACTGCCAATTTTAAGAAGTCTCTGTTTATTCTGCATACACTTAAAACATCTAATTTTGGTATTTATTTGTAGCAAGGCAGTGGTGACGGCTTGTTTTCATCGGAACAAGCCGTCACACTGCCTTGCTATCACTCGATGGTTCCGAAAGCGTCCACGACATCATTTATTTGTAACTTCTACCAATAACGGTAACATAAATAAAATTACATTCCCAGTGACCACGCAAAATTTCAACTCTATGAAGCTATCAGCCCTTGAATCAGTCAATCAATGAAATTGGAAATTAAATACATTGTGAGTTGATATGATTCATACTTTGATTACAGTAACCTACGCACTATAGTTTTGTTCGTTTTTATTATTATGTTTTTGTATAATTTTCTGGTAACCTTACAAAAATCATGGATCAGAGGTCAGCGGTGGATTTTTAATTTCTTGTTGAATCAGAATAAATAACTTTTGCTCAGCACTCTGTTCATATTTTTCAACCCTCAGTAACCTTGTACGTATTCTATAGCTTTAGGTATGTATTTGAAATGCGTACAAGATAACAAGTGTTGTGTCAGGGAAATACCTAGACGCTGATTTCGTTTTAATAAGAAAAAATAAAACAAAAACCAGCTGTCATCTTTATAGGCCCCATTTAGGTTGACACATGAGGTTTAATATTGCGTATATTGGAGATAATTTTTCTTAATCAATAGTCGTAACATAATTCAAGAATGAAGAACCCACCTGACAGGCGATTTCGTGCTAAGTCTTTCAATATTCCACTTGGTGCATGTTATTTTGCCCACTGCTCGAATAACCTCCTTGCAGTTTTCCAAACAAGACAAATTAGCACTAATGATTCTCCGCACATTATTACTACCTGCATCTTCTTGGCACTGAAATCCTTCACGCTGAAGGCGCTTAATTAGTGATTTCGTTATGAAAGACAGCGTAGTGTGCACATGACGGCGGAGAAAAAAATTCGAGGTAAGCAGTCAGCAGTATATAGTCAGTGCAGCGCGCATCTCTTCCGCGCATTATTAGTAAAAAGCCAATCACAGAAGAGAAAAAAGCACGGGTGCCGAATCCGTATTGCAAAGGTAAATAAGCCCCCCGGTCTTTCCCCATTCCGGCCTGGCCTTCCCACCAGTGCTGGACTCCCCCGGATCGGGACCGTTAGGTCGACCCCTCCCCATGAGGGGGAATATAGCGCAATATAGCCTCGTCGTTGACGCGCCGTTAAACCACAATAATCTAATCTAATCTGATCAAACTTCGCTAGATAGAAACGTATAGCCTAATGGGCCACATGCCTGTCACTTTAGTGTGAGACATCTTCACTTTTAAGAGAAGTACCACAGGTTTTCATAACGCTGCGGTACTGAGCGATATGGATAGTCTGGTCCTGGCTTACTTCTACAGGTGGTTGTAAAATGCCTCAGGAGTACGAAAACGAAATCATTCCAGACGAGAATGATTTCAAGGCCATAAGGACAAGAAATAACAACAAGGAACAACAACACAAGTTAGTGTTGTGTTCCTTGGTGTGATAACTATCATGGTAATCACCTAAAAGCACCATTTTCTCTCTTACTTACAAACATTTCGCATGCCACCTTGTTTGTACCTTTGTGTATTCGGCGACTAAGGAGAGGCTCTGGTTGGTCATTGAGTTGATCTGATCAGCCAACCACAGGTCGGCAATCTGATTACGTGGTTCCTTGTCCGAAGAAGATCCCTCCATGAACAGCATATAGCGACTGAAAGATAGAGAAACAGTTCATAAGATATTTTGGAATGATGCTTGAACGCAGTCGACTCTTTGTAGCTCATAATATTTGGTATGCGAGTAAAATGCAAGATAAACAATTATAAAATCGCATGTCCAGAATATCTCAGAGTTATGACACCTTTTCTTATGAGAGTTTGAGATAAAATAAATGACTTGGGTCCGGTTGTACAGTGTCCCGATAAAGTTAGCAGCAGGATTTATCCGTTGAAACCTTGGCAAATGCCAATGAAACACAGCCATCAAGACATCTACAGTCCACTTCAGGCTAAAGTGAACTTTATCTTACTTATCGGGACATTGTACAACCGGGCATTAATAAACTTCATCAATTGAATGATCGGATCAGAATTGTTGTCACTCATGCGGTTTTAATTCGCAAATGAAAACAGTACTCAAAGAAAAGCCGTTCATGAGATGTCGTCAAACTTCTAGATAAGGAAGTCAAAGACCCACTCACCTGACCAACTCGTCCGGCTGGTAGGGCGTCAAGGTCACTCTGAGTCCCGTCTCCTGATTGGCTGGCAGCAGGAGACGCGGTGGCTCGATGACCGGGGCTTCGGGTCGAGTCTGAATCGTCAAGGACACTGGAGGCCCCAAACCAACCGTCTTGGCGGACACGCTCAGAGCGTAGGTGGTAGCCGGTTTCAAATCACTCATCTGTAAACAGAATTTCGTTACTATAGCTATCATGCAATAGACCATAAGGGAGTGGAAAGCTCAGGTGGTCTCTTGAAGGTACCCAGAAGAATAGAATATGGGAGGAGGTAATAAGATATTTATTGGAGGAGGCTCACATATTATACACCTTTGGAACAGGAGGTGCAAGGTAGTAGATGGAGAGGAAGACTAAGTAGACGTTGGTAAAGAAAACGAAAGAACTGAACGACGGGAACTGCCTTGTCGCCGTTGTGTGGGGGAAAGGCAGAAGAGACAATGCAACATAATCTAGTAATATTGAATTTTTGTAATTATTCTCAGTAGTGGAATATTAAGTTCTTCGACCACATACCAAATTGGTCAGGACTTTTACTGACAGTTCTTCAAGAAAAACATGAGAAGTTAGGAATCATTGTTACCCAGCATTGCCTGACCTTGATCTGATACGTGCTTCTGATGCCCTCTTCTCCCAGCACAGCCATCTCCTTCATGGGGAAGTTCTGGCAACACTGGCTGCTGTTCGCCGCGTCGGTCTCCTCGATGCTGATCAGAAAGGATCGCAGCTTGCCGTTGATCATGTCCGGGATTCCCCACTCGATGGTGGCGCTATCCGTTGTAAGATTCACGACTCGAGCGAAGCTTGGTGCTTCCGGAGCTGTCGGTTGAACAAAACACTGTGTTGTTAACAATTGTATTAAGATAGCACGAGAAATTGTAATGATAATCATTTCTCATAGTACTTTTATTGCAGGTAAGAATAGTTCCTACATTGCGTCTGAGCTCATTTCTGAGTCATTTTGGCCAGGACACTGGAATGATTGGCAGATTGATAGCTCGTTCTTGATTCAGTGGTACATGAATTATATATTTCTCTATTTAAACCCACTTTCATAAATTGAAAATTCTGACATATTTTTATTAAGTCATCAGAGTTAAATCGTACTTCCTTGACGAAATAGTTTTCCCTGTGTAATTAAAACAATTTACCCGCTTCTTTGGTCTGAGCTGAGATGGTAGCTTCTTCTCCGTCCTCTGCTACTTCTGCATTGCGTGCCTGAATCTACGAGCAGACACATACGTCAATTCATGGTCTATGAATTATAAGTACTACATTCATATTCACAATTTTGTTGGTTTTTACCTAAAAGTGATTCACCAGAGATAAAAGGTTATATGTATATAACCATGCTGTATACAGCATGTTGAAATCAATGGCAAAACAATGGATGTATTCGGACGTTAAAGGGCAATGACATCCGGAAGGTGAAGATTACGTGAGTGGTTACCCTGATGACGTAGCTGGTGTCGATGAGCAGATCCTTAACCGTGTGACAGAAGAGGTTCGGCCAGGCGACACAGCGCTGCGGTTTGACAGTGACAGACACAGGCGTGACGTCACCGCGTGCCACGCTGACCGTGAAGGACTGGAGCGCGCCGTACATGAGACTAGGTTCGCGCCAGCGCAGACTTACCCGGCGCCGCTCGCGTGCGTACACGACCAGATCGCGCACAGGGCTAGGAGCTGGAACACACGATCGTCTACGTCTAACAGAGGCTATGAAGTTGAACGGCTCAGCAAACCTGTACCTACTTATCAAATTAGGATATATTTGTGAGGGCCTCACTAAAACAGTGGTCTCATTTTCTTGGTAATACTTTGACCCAGTTTGAGGAAAATTTACGCATCAGTTGATTTAATATGGGTTCAACCTTTAAGCCGCCAAGTGTCAATGAAGAGAATTGACCTTGCACAACCAAATGATCGGCGCAGTACAACTTACAAGTGGGTACATTCCTATATTTTACAGGCCCGAATTCCTTTGGACTTTCAATAGTTACGTTTCGCCATTAGGTTCGAAGCAATACTTCCACAATGGACTACTTATGAACCTACGAATGAACAAGACTAATGAACTAACTTGTGGCTCTGGTCTTAGCTGGTATCTCGAGCGCATGCCCACTGTTCCACCCATCTTCCGTCACTACATAGACCTTGACTATATACTGCGTGAGCGGCTCAAGGTTGTCGAATGTGGCCGACGTGTTGGTGGTGGACGCCTCGAGCATGGGTGCCAACTGCGAGGGTTTGGTCAGCTCGTAGCGGTATCCCAGGAGATAGCCGTTGAGGTCGCTGCAGTTGGCAGCACTGGGCGGCTCCCAGTTGACAGTCAGACTCGAGTTGCTGCGATTTGACACGGGGCGCGTGCTTGAGGCAGGAGTTGCGTCCGGAACTGAAACAATTGAGTTTTCGGGCAACAACAAACAAATGCTGGAAATTCTCCGACTAATATGTCATTTCAGTTACAAAACATTGTCAGCGTGAATGTTCAGACAGCCTGGCAGACTGTGATTTAGATGGCAAGTTACGATATTGGGCGAGGTACCTACAGAATGACCACTTACTGACCGAGTCCCCTTGATGTAAGTCTATTTACGAGGGGGTCAGATGCCAAACCTAGCCACTCCATACTTGAAAAGTGTGGAGAAGATCCTGGAAAACCACCTGCATTTCCTATGCAAATAGCCTGTGTATTCAATTCAGTTTTCAATCCACGTTTTAAAAACGTTTTTTTTTGCACTTCACATTGTATTGTGAAGATAGAGAATTATCTAACTCAAAAATGAATTTTATGGAGATGGCAGAGTTTGCATCTAACCCCCTCATATGAGGGTTGCAGTGAACCTTTCTTCCTCCTTTTGAGCAGTATCAGATGTTTATTCAATATAGGGGATTCCCGAATACCTTGCTGTAGCTACTCACGTTGTGACGCGGTGGCCGCCAGAGTCGCTGTGCTTGGTCCGACTGAGCCGGAGACACCGGCCACGCTGATCTTGTAGACGGCGTGTGGTTGTAACCATGAGATGACGCTAGATGTCGCCACCACCTCCAACTGTCCTTGAGAGTCCGAGCAGGTGGCACCAGGACATGCCAGCAGGTGGAGACACTAGCAACGGGTTTACATACTTCACACCTCTAGTATTAAACCGCCACACATCTTTAAAACTTCTAAAAAAGTTACATGGACACATTTTTAAAAAATCGTCTTCCTGATGAACAGGCGCATAGGAATAGGGGGGGAAAGGGGGGGAACGGACCCCCCCTGTTGGGAGCCTGACCCCCCTGCCAGAGATCCTGACCCCCCTGCTAGAGATCCTGAACACATCCAGATATTCACAAATGTTGATTAAGTGTTGCACAGAATGCACAGATTTGCTCCATTTTGAGGTTGAATTCTGAAAATTTTCTTAAGTTTTATTATTATTATTATTATTATTATTATTATTATTATTTATTTTAAAACACATATATAACACATATACACAGGATACATATTATTATACATGCGTTTACTGGCAGTGGGAATAGAGCAAAGCCCCGTAACAACATGTAAAACTAATTGAACAGAGGTATTATCCAATGAGACAACTCATTTACTCATTTGTCCAAAATGATCATCCTCATGAATCAAATTAAATAATTACACGTTAATAGATTCCAAAACACATACAGATTTTTCTTATTGATTGCTTATATTGCTGTTGCTCTTGCAACCTTTTTCAAAGGTCGATTCCAAAATCAATTCATTCTCGATTCTCTTTCATCACAAGAATCCAAGTATTTCCCTGCAGGGCCATTTAGGATTTTGTCAAATAACAAAATTTTATTTTATCTCTTGTATCCCCAAGAATATTGCATATAGGACACATTTTAAATTTCTTTAAAAAAGATGTCAAAAAAGCGTCGAATTCGATTCTTCTTTTTATCAAGATGTAAAAAAAAAATCCCTGGGGGGCCATTGGGAATTCTATAAAAACTAGTTTTTTTAAGTTCCTACAGAATATTGCATATCACACATTTTACATTCATTGAGAAGAATAGCTTAAAATTCGATTATTTTGTATCAAAAATTCAAAAAAATCCCTGCGGGGCTAACTGGTGGTGAGTCCCCCAGACCCCTTGTAGCAGTGAACTACCTTTTCCTGGCATGCATCGATCCCCTATAATTTTGACCCCCCCTGTCAAAATAAAGTTCCTACGCGCCTGCTGATGAAAATAATGCCACAAACTTACATCGTATTGCTAGAGGTATTAAGGAAAATACCCTACAAACACTGGGCGGCCCGGGCTTCTGCCCATCTAGCGCCCAAGTGGGACGTCCCGGGCGGGAACTACTAGGGCATGCCCTGGGCCTGCCCAACGGAGCCCAACCGATCCGTTTTATCTGGCTGTAAAATTTCTAGGAATGTCCCGTCTTGGTCCCGCCCGGGAATGGCTAGGGACGGCCCGCGCGGGCGCTACGACTGTTTGAATTTGAGCTGCTCTAATGACTTATTTTTTTCATATTTATAACTTCATTTCTATAATAATTACATCTACATTTCACATGGATATATTGATTTAAGAATAAATATGTTTACAATTCCAAAGCAAAGTATTCATACCATTTTAAACGTTATTAGTAAAGTTTCTTTTATGAACTCGGCAGTCGGCCATCTTCGTGAATCAACTTGTTTCCGTTCTCCCTTCTTCATTTCAAACGCGGCGTTTGACGTTTGTTGATATTTTACAGAGTGTCATGAGTGTGTAGTTTACGTCCTTTTGAGTGATTTTGAATGTGATTTCAATAGACCACATTTTAAATTATCTAGTTAGCTCTGCTTTTCCAAAAATTTCATATGCAGTACCGTGATCCTAATATCTATTCATGTTATGATCCATTGTTGAAAAACACTAATAGATATGAGGATCACGGTACTGCATATGAATTTTTTTTAAAAGCAGAGCTAACTAGATAATTTAAAATGTGGTCTATTATTATCTGTGTCCGTGAATGCGTGTTCACTGCTGAATAGTTTGTCTCAGTTCAAACCATTTAATGTGACACAAATCGTGAAATAATTACAGTTTTGTTGTGCCTCTTTTGTTTGGATTTTCATCACAGAGCCATACAACCCATTGAAGGTGAGTCTTCATCACAACTACTTAAGTATCCAGGCATTAATCGTTGTTACTTTAGTTTTGTATGCTGGGGATACTAATAAACCAATAGGTAGTGTGACCAATGTTCAGTAAACATTAACCTCACATGTACATTTTTGAAATGTAGCAATTTATGCAAAGTAAAATTTCCAACTAGGTAGGACCTAGGTAACTAGGTAGTTTAGGTATTTATAAAATAAATAAAGTAGGTAAACAGTTTGCTTGGCGTGGTAGTCTATACATATCAGTGGTAGTAGTCAGTAGGAACCCTACCTGTAGGTACCTAGTACGTACCTCCGCCTATTTTGGGAATATTTTCACCCTACATTAACCAATAACCATCCCACATACCTACCAAGGCACCTACTGCAGTTTTAATAATGTTACTTGTTAAAGGTGAATCTACTCTGGAAGAAAATAGGCTATTAAGATATTGAACTCCAGAAACAAAGCGCGTATTCGTCCTGCGAGCGAACCAAGCTGTATCGTCAAACCGAGCCGAAACATTAAGAACCGAACCGAGCAGAGTGGTAAATATTTTCATTATATTTAATTATTTAACTTTATCAAGGATTTTAGATATACAGCAATTATTTTTGTTTATGTAGGTACCTTACAAGGCCAATAACAAACATTTTTGTTGTGATCCGAAAGTAAAAATTATGTTGCATGGAAATTACATTCTTGTTGGAGGTAGTAGATACATACATTGAATGGTGGTCCCGCTCCATTCAAATACGTAGTAAAATTTTTGAGATTGAATGTTGTCATCCAAAAAAATAAACCGCACTTTTGAATTTCCTCTAACGCGCCGGTGGTAAGAGAGCAGCCATTCCATGCGAATGCAGACATATGCCACATAATACATATGACTGCTGAATTATTAAATGTAAATAAATCAGCATGTTTTTATATTAAATTCATGGTATTTTCTTGCTGATTCCAAATATGTAATCAGTTTTTTTTTAAGTTTGAATAGTTATTTTGTTATCAGTAAAATTGTGGGACCGCATTTAAATTTAAATTTCGTGTCGAACCATGTAAATTACATAAAAAATTTAGAAGGCTGCACAATGATCCTAACTATTTTTATTTTGATGAATAAGATGCTGAACATAGCATCTTACAACCGTACACCCGTAACACGGAATGGCTGAGAGGAAATTAATTTGAGTTGCTAACTTTCACCTTACTTTTTGTAGGTTCTACAGATTCACCGTGAACTTGCCCTGCTCTTATTCTAGAGTCGATTTAATTGCCTACCTACTTCAATTAAAAAGTAAATTTACTTCTTGGCAAATTAGCGAGAATTCTGAAGATGCACAGGACTTGGGACTTCATCGAGTTAATGGATTAAATGTTACCTACCCTACAGATGTAATGATTCAGAACTCTCTGATGGTAAGCCACATTTTAGTATTTTATATGTGTAGTATTTCCTCTAACCTTACCTATAAATCACATTTATGCAATATAGAATGTTTCAAATTTTTATTGGGGTTTTAAATAAATAGTGTACTACCTAATGGTAATAATTTTACCTCAAGTGATTATTGTGGCAGGTCACACAACACAAAAGTGATTTTTGTATTATTCATTGCCAAGAAGTTTATCCTATCAATTTACAAATTCTTCATTGTATCTATCTTTCTTTTTTTTAGGGATCACTCTGTGCCAAAAATTCAATTTTTAAAATTTTTGTAAAGACTGTTATTTGTAGCTATCTGCTATTGCAGTTATTTACATAAATAGTTCTTGTGTAGTAGGTAGAAACTATTTGCTAGGCAGCCTCATGCTCAAAAGAAGTTGCATCCACAAGATTGTGGACGACACCACAAGACCGTGTGCTAATAATTTATGGATGGAATCCAGTATCTGGCCATTAAATCGGCAAATTCTTTTGAGCATAGCATAATAATAGTGTTAAATATTGACAAAATTAACAAGATCTTACTGATAACAAGATCTTGTAAATGTTGGACTTTCATTGGTCTGACCGAATAAAAATTTACACAAAAAATAAAAAACACTTCTAACAATACGCTGCATGATCTTGCTAAACTTTTCAAGATCTTGTATAAATCTTGTTTAGGTTAGAATCTGTACCTACAATAATAAATAATTGCAAATATCTTGCGAACATTATTAGTACAAGGTACATTACCTAAATACTTTGCAATTTTATTTTTTCAGATGAAAGAAATACGTATTCAAGTGCATTCATTTTCTTGAAAAACTGAAGATGAAAAATTGTGCCAACATATCCGTGAGTGAAGTAAAATCCGAATTGTGTCTTGTCGATAAAGAGACAGCGTGCCAGACTCACTGCCAGGTAGTACCTACCTCAGAATGTTTTGATACTATGTGACGTGTGAAGGTTGAAGGACATTTAAAAATTTTAAGTGATATGGTAGTATAATCTTTTACAATAATATACGTTTATATTATATGAAACTGTTTTTTTTTTTTAATTTTCGTGTGTTTTCCTGCTCTTTATTATTCCTAAAATTCAATTGCAGTGAATCTCCTATGTGTAGCATTTTATTTTTTGTAATTTATCAAAACAATATAGTACCTAAGTAAGTAGGGAATAGTACGTGAAAAAATTATTATTGAAACGATTCAATCGTCCTGTAAGAGATTATCAAAAAATAATTGCTAATTTCAAAATCCAACAACCGATTCATAAACAAAAATTATGGATCTTTTTATCCTTCTTCATTTTTTTATGAATAAGGTACCTGTAATACTTAAGTCTCTAGAAATTTTGTTCCAGTAAGTTTTTAAATATCAACGCAAATAATTACTGACATTTGTCACCCGCGAAATGTTAAAAATTAATTCATGCAAATGAAATTCAATTATAATGGGACTTTTGGCGGGAAAAACGACGTATTACAAGAATCCACTTACACTAATGTGTTACCATTGTGGATCATCTGTCAATTTTCTGTAAATTTTCCTGTTAAAAGTAATCAAACTTTGTTAATTCATTCCTTGAAAACTATTCATCCCACAGCAAAAATAAAATCACATCTGTGTTCAGCAACATAATCAACTTTCATAAAATAATGGTCTATTATTCTGAAATCTGAATTTCACGAGACTTCCCCATTATGTGACAGTCAAGTTGAGGATTTCAAATGATCCCAAAATATTTCCTCCAAATAAAAATGCGTTAAAAATAAAAACAGTAGGAGGTACCTTAGGTAATGTGTCAGGTCAGTGGAACAGCTTTCAAACAATAGGGAAACATGGCGAGATAAAATAACTTCCAATAACCACTGATTAACTTTATAATATACCGGCTATTTTTTTTTTAATTAATATTTGACCATTTAAATGCATTTCTAATGTGTTTGAGTAGGTACCTACTGTTCTTCTAGTTGACATAACAAATTACAACTGTTGTGAAATATTCCGTGAACTGTGAACTAATACATTGACCCTGGAAGAAAATACCTGGATTATTTTTTTCGTATGGCAACGCCCACTCTCCGAAATTGTGAAAAAATCCCGTTTCTCGTGTCACTCACGTTTGCAATTAATTATGTCTTAATGAAACGTATTTTTTCCAGGTACATTCGCATTCAAAATTAGTGCCTACATGCACGTGTCTGGATCAGAGGCACGTTTTGTAGGTACTGCATTTTGAATGAGAGTGTACCTAGCAAGCTAGCACGTGACCGTTATGGAATGTGCGTAGGGGGAGGGGGCTACAGAGCGAGCAGCTGCTCCCGCGCGGGCCGCCCGGGCGGGGGCCAGGGCCGGCCTATGCCTCCCGCGCGGGCCGCCCGGGAGGGTCCAGGGACGGCCCATACCTCCCGCGCGGGCGTCATGGGACGGCCCATGGCGCCGCCCGGGCTTATTCCCAGTGGCAGGCCCCGGGAGTCTCACTCCATGCTAATCACCCATAAGACGGGAGGTCCCTGGGCAGGCCCGTACGCCCATCTGGGACGGCCTAGGACGCGTCCAGGGACCTCCCAGTGTTTGTAGGGTAACTGTATGGCTGTAATTGATGGCAGAATTAGTGATTGATCCTAGTGAAGAAAGATTAAATTCTTTGTATCAAGTAACTCTTAAATAAAATTTCCATATTTAATTGCGCTTCTTCTGGCGGTCATATCCTCACGTGATGATACTTTTTATTTATTCCAAGTCTCCTGCATTTTTTTGCGTTTCGAACCTTCATCTCATATGGAGATAGTTTGTTGGTGTTTTATTGTACAAGTGTGCTAACCTGATATGATATTTGGTAGTTCTTCATGACTCCAGCGGGTCTCCTCGGTGGCTTCCAAGAGACCTCCAGTGATCGACCTTGACCCAAGGTCACGTGCAGGGCAGTCACGTGGTCGGGAACTGTGTAATCTCAAGGTCAATAGACAATAGTATCAATCCTCTTCGTGGGAACAAGGTTTTAAGGTACTAGCACTCGATTGAGAGTTGAAGCACTCGATTGAAGCAGATTGAGAGTTATAAAATACTCCATTAGGGATTGTAACTTAAAATTTAGGTACGTTCATATGATCAGTCTATGATTGTATTTTAGTAGCACTTTATATTTTTGTTTCGTGTCTTGTTAAATAGACGCCGGTTATTCATCAAAACCGCGCAATACTATGCGTTTTAGGATACGATGGGAGACTAAACCAAATTTTATAAGTATGAACAGAAACATCCTTGATCAAGGATGAACTTAAGGTTGTACTTGGCACTTATTTAAAATTATTTTTAATGGCATCGAAACTAAAAAATATTTAATTTTTCAACAAAATCAATTCACCAACTAAATAATTACTAAATACTTAACTAAGCAAAAAATTTAAAAATTACGAAGTGATAACCCTAAGTTTGTCTCTTATCAAACTGTCATAAAAACATCAAATAATATCGTCAAACCATTTGTACTCCAATCGTATAAAAAAAGTGTCTACAACAAGCAGCAAAAGCGATTTTGCTGCTTCCCAACCTGGCTATATTTTAAATGTAAAATCATTAATCAATTTCAAGTTTATTTTTAATTCAAATCTTTTCGTAGGAATCATTAGCATGAATTTTCTTCAAAATGAAATGTAACAATGCTAATTTGGAAGTAAGAAGTTAGGTTACCTATCTAGTGGAGCGGTCGCTCCACGCCAGCCAGGTCGTACGGCGTGCACACTCTCATATAAAGGCTGGAGCGAACCCACTTTTACTGTAAGCATCAAAGTAGCATTTTCGGCCTACTGGATCTTAAAATTGGGAAATCTCACATTGTTGCGAAATATCTTAATTTCGAGCTATGGCCCACCCTACAACATATACCAAATTTGGGAACAATAGGTTACGCCCTTTGCGAGCTAGAGGGTCGTGAAAACCGTGATTTAGGGCGGTTTTAATCAGTAATAATCAGTCTCCTGGAATTCAAATCCGGTAACAAGGCCACAGCCTAAACGGCTGAACCGATTGATCTTACATTTTTACCACGTGTGCACTTTTGGCGTCTGATTTAACCTTCACACCATTAATTTTTTGTGCCGCCATTTTGAAACCGGAAGTGACGTCATATCTCGTCAACGGCTAGACCGATCGGAACGAAATTTGCGCCAAACGATTCAGACGGTCAACTATATGGATTATCAATAGCAACAGACTAAAATTTATGTTAACGAAACCGGAAATGAGGTCATGAAATTTGAAATACATCGATTGGCATTTCGGCAACAAATTTGATCCGATTATTTTGTTATTTATGTAACGTATGTACTTTTGATATCTCATTTGACTTATTATAAAACCAACCAGAAGCCGCCATTTTGAAACCGGAAGTGACATCATATGTCAATAACGGCTAAATAGATTTGAACGATACCAGCGCTAAACAATTAAGAAGGTCAACTTTATGTTTTATCATTAATAATATTTGCAGTTTCCCATACCGAAACCGGAAATGACGTCACACATTTTAAAAATCTCACAAATTTACATTTTGATACAATAAATATACTATTTGAGACAGCTTATAATAAAATTTTATCATGTTTAAATTATAATTCAAGGGGTCAGTGATTTCAGCAGCCATTTTGAAACCGGAAGTAACTTCATATCTTAAAAATTGGTTGACTGATCGGTATGAAACTACCACCAAACGATTCGGAAGGTCATCTCTATGGAATAGGAAGAGTCAAACTAGAATTTTCCTATTTATGAGACCGGAAATGACGTCATTCAAATTTAAAAATTATTATAATCCCCTCCTTTATAATAAATACATATTCAGAAAGCTTAAAATGATACACATCATTTATAGATATACATTCTATGTGGCAGTGCAGTAAGTTCAGCAGCCATTTTGAAAACCGAAGTGTTGCCATATCTCGGAACTCGGTTAACTGATAGGAATGAAACCTTTGCTATTCTTCATGAAAGATCATTTAAAGCAAATATATAGTACCATACGCAGATTTTCATTAGTAAACCAAATTGTCATTGGCGACTTTTTTTAATGGATTTAGTAATTGTTCAATCGATATGACGTCACAAGTTCTAAGAATAAACTAAAAAAAGGAGTGATATCCCCATAAAAAACACTCCGTGTAAAAATACCAGCCAAGTCTCTTCAACTAAAAAAAATTATAAAATCTAAAAAATTCTGCACTGAAAAGTAGTGATATCAAAAAATGGGCCAAGTCAAAACTTTATTTAAAAATCAAAAAATACTTGGCGCATCGTTTTTTTAGGGCATAATAGGTATACTATATGTATTATGTATATTTAATGTATATTTTCTATCTGGTCTATACTTCTAAACTATGTATACACGATGCGCCAAGTATTTTTTGATTTTCAAATAAAGTTTTGACTTGGCCCATTTTTTGATATCACTACTTTTCAGTGCAGAATTTTTTAGATTTCATATTTTTTTTTAGTTGAAGAGACTTGGCTGGTATTTTTACACGGAGTGTTTTTTTATGGGGATATGGTATTTAACCGAAATGTAGCTCCAGAATTAAATGTTCCCCACCTTCGTCCGTCGTCCGCACTTTTAAACGTGGAGAGCTGACGGCTCTTCCTTTATTCGTCACCGCCGTCACCTGCACGAGGTATTCGACGCCTGGCTGGAGGTACGAGAACGACGCCGCCGTCTCGACGCCCGCTGGGATCCGGGATTCTAGCTGCTGCCAGCCGGCGAGAAGTAGAACCTCGTGGTACAACAGCGGACACCAGGTAGCGATCGTAGTGGGATACTGTGCATATGGAGTATAGATTAAATGTTATTGTAGTTATAATGAATGTACTGAAAGCGTTCGGTAAAGTACAGAAGATTATTGCAATATAGGAAAATAGTTCTTCTTCTTATTACAAACATTTTGTTATGCCTTGTTTTTTTTTTATAAACTGGGAGTCTAATATTTTAAAGGATATTTTTTCCAGGCACTTCTATATTTTAAGCAGTTAATCAGTTAGTCATATTTAAGCAGTTTGACTATTGTCAACGCAACAAACAATAATATCTTGAATTATCACTCAAACATAAACTAGCTAGGGTGCCGGTACAAGTGGGCATCAGTCAGCAATCATTCCAAGAAAATGTATTTTCATTGTTTGAAGCACCACCTTCTTCATGCACTCTCTCTTTCCCAGAAGGGGAGAGAGAGAGTGCATGAAGAAGTTGGTGGTTTGAAGGTTTTCTACACTTTACTTTATTTCCTGAACATTAGTAAGGTATAGAAAACCTTTATACAATGCAAATGCATATGAAGTGTGCCTTCAGGAGAAGAATGATATATAGTTTATGGATGCCATCTTGCACTTTCTGCATATTCTCTCTGGTTTTAGAAAATATTGCTACAAAGTCTTAAAAACGCAATTGAAATATCGATTTGTACGGAAGATAGAAGATACAGTTTCAAAATAAAACTTCGTTAATCACAGTTTCATCTGAATGTGACTTATAGAGTTCTTCCTCTGTATACCCTATCGCTCACCTTAGTGGAACCCGATTGCCTTGTGGTTATAACAAAGCATTGACAAACCGGATAAAAATGCTTCGTCCGATGTAGTCCAGAATTCTCTCGAAGGTGTGTAGGCTTATCCTTTGCCATACTAATGAAGCTTTAAGTTGTGGAACGGAGAATAAATAGTATCGTATTTAATATTGGAAGATCAGGGACAGACTTACAGTCCATGTGACATTGATGCCGTTCCTCCACTGGTAGGAGCTCCTAAGCTCGTAGTCATGGGTGTCCGGAACTAAAACCAAACAAAATCAATAATATCGTATTGCACGAAGAATGAATCAAATCACATTCTTCTACATACCCACGCAGTCGCTGGAGAAGGTTGTGACAGGGACTAGCTCGCCGTCGTAACTCTTTCCCGTGATGTCGATGAGGACAACGCGGACCTGGTAGCGATTCCCGGACCTCAGACCGGTCAGATGACCCACTTCTGTGGAGGTGGACTCAGTTTCAAGAATTCGCAGTGGTGTCTTGCTCATCCATTCACCCTTATCTTCTTCCTGGTAAAGTATTACTTTATTTCACACAATGCATGGGTCCCGGGATATGCATACAAAAATCTGACAATTCATCATCTTCTATTGAAATTGTCACTTGACCATGGTATTTTCAAGTCATTGAAAATATATTTGCGCCATTTTTACGTCCAGAGTTGTGAAGTTTCCTTAAGTCTGGATTAAGAAGGCCCAAAGTAAAGAACTGTCTGATGTACCCTGTTTTCTTACTAGCAGTGAAAAACAACCACCCAAATAGCTAAGCAAGGTATAGAGTGTGCTGTTATGTACCCTCACAAATAATAATTGGTGAAACAACATAGTTCAATTTTAATCACCTTGAACTGAAGTTGGAGGGACACTGGATGACCTTGTCCAAGCAAGTTGAACAAATCAGCGCTGACATCAGCGCCGTTGAATCCCTGCGTCTTTACCTGTGGCGCCACGCCCAAGTACTTGTACACTGTAAATCATTTTTCTAATTACCGCAATATTTGCATATAATGAATGGTAAACATGATGTCCAACTTCAAATATCATACAATGTTCCTACGCTCAACGTCCAGATTTTTTAATACCATGGTCTTGAACAGCTGACCATTCAAATCTGGCTCGCTCTGTTGGGCTCGGTTGGGCTAGACTAGAGACGTGATGAACTTCCTCCACTATACCTTAGACACTATACCATTTATCAGCCTCTCGACGGCGCGAGTTGTGGTGGCACGCGCTGTGTTATACCGTCCTTCGAATTTCAAATAAGACATGTGTACCACATGGTATATTTCACAATTATACAACTATATCAACTTATCATGTAAAGCCTGATGCACAATTGAATTAAGGTTTATGGTTTAGTGTTTAGTGTTTAGTGTTTAAGAGAAATGAAAGGTGCTGTTATAACGTTACCATGCACAACTGTCATAAGCGTCATAAGGTTTAGTGTGATGTTTTGGCAATACAACACCAAGGTTACGTTTCATCTTGTTATGTTGGTAACCCAGAATATAGTTGCTAATTTGAGATTACTTCCGGTAAAGGAAAAAGGGAACTAGGCAGGGGCCATGATGGATCAATCTCGTGTCAGCAGTGACTGAGCAAAGACGTGAATTGTTCAAGTGTATCTCTTGTTATTAAAGTGATCATTATGTATAATAAATATATTCTTTGCAATCAATAATCTTTCCATGAATCGTCAACCTTTTCTACTCAATACATGACAAGTGGCGACGAGGATAGTGCCGAATTCACAGCGGTAAAGTCAGTTCCCGTTCACGAACAACATGGCCGCAATTACTGCGATTGGGCACATGGACGAGTATAGGCAGCGTGTTTAGACAACAGATGGCACTGTAAAAAGTACAGACAGAGCCACCTAATCTGTGGGAAGGAAGCTTACCTTTTGGCAAGGCGTCCAAGTCGCTGCAGTTATATGTTATGTTGCTGCACATATTACGCATTATCAATTCT
Organism: Leuctra nigra; assembly: GCA_934045905.1. Classification (NCBI taxonomy): domain Eukaryota; kingdom Metazoa; phylum Arthropoda; class Insecta; order Plecoptera; family Leuctridae; genus Leuctra; species Leuctra nigra. Next base: position 17,949,871 of record OW203772.1, read on the forward strand.
TAAAATTTACACATGTTTATCTAATGTTTATTCGCCTACAAAATATTAATAATAAAGTGTTCACAATTTCACTGAATCTGATCACAATATTAATTTGCGCGACTAAGTTCTGATTCCGAAATATTTTGAGTACATTTGTTGACATCTGATCGGTTGCTAGGTCACGGCCAATGAGAAATAAAACAGTTGACGATCTTCCCACAAAAGTTGCTAATTTCTCTCACTCGTGGCGAACACTCGGTGCCTATAACTCTGAGATCGAATCATGGACATCTTACGTGGAAAGGTTTGAAAATTTTTGTACAGCTAATCAAGTACCTGACGACAGGAAACGACCGGCATTACTTACGGTCATCGGAATTTCAACGTATAACCTGTTAAAGAGTTTATGCTCTCCGATCAGCCCCACAACGCAAACGTTCAACCAGTTGGTAGCCATTTTGAAAACGCATTTGCAACCCGATCCAACAATCATTTCGGAGAGGTATAGGTTTCATCGAGCAGCACAACTGGAAACCGAAACAGTTAGAGATTTTATTGCCAGAATTAAACACCTAACGATATACTGTCAATTTGGTGTAAATTTAAATGAAGCATTGCGCGACAGGTTCGTGTGCGGATTAAGAAGCGATAAAATAAGGGAACGACTTCTAGAGAGCGGTAACCCGACGTTCGATCAAGCTACGCAATTGGCGTTAAAACTTGAAACTGCAGCGAAAGAAGCAACGACACTGGGACGCGATCATAGAGAGAGAGCAGTACACAGCTTCGCATCATCACCCTCGCATCAAGATACGACAGCAAGGAACAAATTCAAAAAGAAGAGAGAAAAAGTGCCAGTGCAACCAACAGCTTCAAAGAGCTACTCCTGTTTTTCGTGTGGATTATCTAATCACACCAGAGAAAAGTGCAAATACAGAGAATATACTTGTAATAAATGTAATACCAAGGGACATTTGAGCAAGGTATGTAAATTGTTACCCAGTAAAAGTCAGAAATTCATGAACCTGGATGCTGAGGCAGTCAGTGATAGCTCCAGTAGTGATAGTACCATGAATCACTTGCGAGGTATAAGTAGTGCTATGCATAACTTGCCAAAGCAGGCAAATTCAGAGGTTAATCCACCCATTACTGTACTAGTTAATATTCAAAATGTACAAAATGTAAAAATGGAGATCGACACCGGTTCCGAAGTGTCTGCCATTTCACAGGGTTATTATTCCAAGAATTTTGCAACCCTTCCATTGCTCCCGGCCGACCTTTTGCTTCGTTCTTATACGGGGGAGAAGATTGTTCCCGTAGGTATGCTGCAGGTAGAAGCGAGTCTTTCAGGGCAGTCGGTAGTGCAAGGACTACCGTTGTACGTCATCGCAGGAGGAGGTCCACCATTGTTGGGAAGAGGATGGATGTCTAAACTGAAAATCTCCAGTCTAGAGGTAACCAATGTCAATACTTTGGGTTCTGATTCAACCCCTGATAGCGACAAGGCTCGAGTAGAAGCAGTGCTAGGGGAATTTCCCGAGGTTTTTTCGGGAAGAATTGGGTACGTACAAGAAGGCCCCTACTAAGCTGTATTTACGGCCGGAGGCAGTTCCGTGTTTTCAAAAGGCTAGATATTTACCATATGCATTGAAGCCTGAGGTAGAAACCGAATTGAATCGGCTGATTGATTCGGGGGTAATTTCACCAGTTACTCATTCTGAATGGGCTACCCCAATAGTTCCGGTGTTAAAGAAAGGGGGTGGTGTTAGAATTTGTGGTGACTACAAAATCACTTTAAACCCAAGTCTAGTGATTGATAAATACCCCGTTCCTAAGATTGAAGATTTATTCGCAACGCTTCACAATGGTAAACATTTCAGTAAATTAGACTTATCGCATGCTTATCAACAACTACTTTTGGAGGACGGTTCAAAAGAGTGTGTGACTATCAATACGCATAAAGGGTTGTTTCGTTATAATAGGATTCCATATGGAGTAGCGTCCGCTCCTGGGATTTTTCAAAGGGTGATGGAGCAAACGTTGCAAGGTTTGCCCGGAGTCGTTGTTTTCCTTGATGATATTCTCATCACCGGTAAGGACAGGGAGGAACACTTAGTCAGATTACGTGCAGTTTTACAGCGCTTACAAGAGGCTGGACTAAATGTACGACGCAAGAAGTGTGAATTTTTCAAAGAGCCAGTTTCCTTTCTGGGGCATGTAGTTGACAGGCATGGGTTACACACTAATCCTTCAAAAGTAGATGCCATTGTCAACGCACCCGTTCCAAAAGATGTAACGCAATTACGAGCAGTGCTAGGACTAGTAAACTATTACGCTAAGTTCATTCCTATGTTAGCAACAGATTTGAAACCTTTGTACAGGTTACTGGAGAAAGACAAAGAATTCCACTTCGATAAACAGTGTGTCGAGGCCTTTCTTAAGATTAAGAGACTGTTTTCCTCAGCTACAGTACTAACGCATTACGATCCATCCAAACCGTTGAAACTATCCACCGATGCTAGTCCGTATGGATTAGGGGCTGTAATTTCGCATATTCTTCCAAATGGGCAGGAGAAACCTGTAGCGTACGCTTCACGTACTTTGAACAAGGCCGAACAGAATTATTCCCAACTCGATAAGGAAGCTTTAAGCATACATTGGGGTGTCAAGAAATTCTACCAATATCTTTACGGTAGACATTTTGTCTTGGAAACGGACCATAAGCCACTGACATCAATCTTTGGACCCAAGAACGGTATTCCACCCATGGCAGCCAGTAGATTACAGCGATACGCAGTGTTTTTGGCAGGATTTGATTTCGAGATTAGATATGTCAAGTCAGAGAACAACGTGGCAGATGCTTTCTCGAGAATTCCATTGGCACATTCACACAAGGAATCTAGTGCAATTTCGTATTTGCATTATGTGGATAATGGTAATGTTCCCATTCATAGCAAGCAGATTGCGGCTATGACACGCCGAGATACAATCCTGAACAAAGTGTTAGGTTTTGTTCAGTACGGATGGCCGCAAAATGCAGACCAGATCAAGGAGGAATTCAAACCTTATTTCAAAAAAGGTTAGAGTTGACAGTGGAACAAGGTTGTGTGATGTGGGGGTATAGAGTTATTATCCCAAAAGTCCTGCAGAAACCTTTGTTAGAGGAGCTACATGACAGTCATTTAGGAATTGTGAAAATGAAAAGTATGGCACGAGCTTACCTTTGGTGGCCCGGATTAGATGCAGACATTCAGGATCTGGCAGCTAATTGTCCGCAGTGCGTGAGTAGCCGGAATGATCCACCGAAACATACTCTTCATGTATGGGACTATCCGGAGACCCCATTTTCAAGGATTCACATGGATTTTTTAGGTCCATTCCAAGGTCGTATGGTACTTTTAGTAACTGACGCCTACTCTAAGTGGGTTGAGGCCTTTGAAGTGTCGAGTACCGCCGCTACTCAGACAATAGCTAAGCTGAGACCCTTATTTGCGCAGTTTGGTTTTCCACAACATGTTGTGTCAGATAATGGACCACCATTCACTTCCGAAGAATTCAGCACTTTCCTTCAGTCCAATGGTATTAAACACACCTGTTCGCCTCCGTACCATCCTTCTACTAATGGGTTATCAGAAAATAATGTAAAAACTTTCAAATATAAGGTCCTAGCGGCCTTGAAGGAGGGTAAAGACTTCAATCTGGCGGTCAGTAGGTTTTTATTAGCATATCGCAGCACCGTTCACTGTACCACGAATGAAACGCCTGCTAAGCTATTTCTGAACCGACAGTTACGTACCAGATTGGATTGTCTCAGACCTAAATTGTCAGAGAACATGTGAGTAAGCAACAAAGCAAACAGATTAAAGATCATAAAGGTTCAAGGCAGGTAGTATTTCAGTTAGAACAACCGGTATTGGTTAAAGATTACCGAGGAAGGAGGGAAGGTTGGATTCATGGCAAAATTAAACAACGTTTAGGACCGGTCACATACATGGTTATGATTGAGAATGATCCAGCTCGAGTGTGGAAAAGACATGCAAATCAATTGTTGGCATTCAGAGGGTCAAAGCAGCCTGAAATGAGAAATGTTGAGGATACTTTTGATTTTGCCAATGATGTAACCCATTCTGATTCTGTACCTAACGTTCTGCCGGAATATGATGAACCCCTTGTAGTTGTACCACACGATCAAGAAGTTGTGATCAATGTAAATAATGATGTTGTAAACGAGGGAGAGCCAAGCATCACCAGTTCACCTCAACGCAGATATCCTAAGCGTGTAAGAAAACCTATTGTTAAATTGGATTTGTAAATTCTTATGTTTACCTCATGTTCTCCTGGGTTCTCTTGTTTACCTCATGTGTATTTTTTTATGTTCTTATGTAAATTCTTATGTTTCTCATGAGTTATCTCATGTACATTGTATCAAAGGTGGAGATTGATTGATAATGCGAGACGACACATTGTCAAAACGGGATCTGTAATTTCTTATGTTCATTATGTATTTCAATGTTCCATTTATATCCTATAAATTGTGAGCAAGGTCAAGGTTGGAGAGCGATTGATAATGTGAAACAACATATCCAGTAACTTGTCCATACTGTAAGTTTATTGTTTGATTTGTCAGAGTGAAATTTACTAGTGTAGAGAGCCCCGAAATTCTTGCAATTTGTTTACCAATGTGTGCATAGAAGTGTTGTGCTTAGGAGAGGGCATTGTGGTGTTTTGGCAATACAACACCAAGGTTACGTTTCATCTTGTTATGTTGGTAACCCAGAATATAGTTGCTAATTTGAGTTTACTTCCGGTAAAGGAAAAACGGAACTAGGCAGGGGCCATGATGGATCAATCTCGTGTCAGCAGTGACTGAGCAAAGACGTGAATTGTTCAAGTGTATCTCTTGTTATTAAAGTGATCATTATGTATAATAAATATATTCTTTGCAATCAATAATCTTTCCATGAATCGTCAACCTTTTCTACTCAATACATGACAATTCAAATAAGACATGTGTACCACATGGTATATTTCACAATTATACAACTATTTCAACTTATCATGTAAAGCCTGATGCACAATTGAATTAAGGTTTATGGTTTAGTGTTTAGTGTTTAGTGTTTAAGATAAATGAAAGGTGCTGTTATAACGTTACCATGCACAACTGTCATAAGCGTCATAAGGTTTAGTGTTTAAGGTTTAAGCTGAAATAAGAAATTAACAAAATCCATTTCTTATTGCAAAACACTATTTCACCTTATGACGAACCAATCAGAAGAGAGCAGAGTAAATGTCAATGTCAAATTCGTACGGGAAAATGAAAAGTCTTCTGAATTAATGTCATTGGAAGCATTTTAATTTGATATTTGTGCCTAGTCTTGCTCATATATTTGTTTCCATATCAATTTTCGATCAATTATTTAATTTTATCACGTGGTGAAATAACCTCGTGAAATAAGCAATAGGGAAGTGAAGTGAAGTTTAGATTTTAGAATAATAAATATTTTATGAAAGTTGAGATGACAGATGTGGTATTATTTTTGTTGTGTGATGAATAGTTTTCAAGGAACGAATTTACAAAGTTTGGTATTTTGTAACTGTCCATGAAACACAATCTGACGTCACACGCCGAGTCGGGCCATATAGATAATGTTAGCCAGAGCCGGTTCTTGCATCCCGTAACACAGGGAATTCGGTGTGTGACGTACAGCTTGTTTTTGCAGAGGAGTGAAATGTCGAAAACTAATAAATTAATCATGGGAAATATATGATATAAAAAAATATAAAAAAAGCACATTGCTCTTTGAGGCTATTCTGTATATAAATAAAATGTAATCTCAACATTCACCTATTCCCCATTGTGCACTGGACTCTGTTATAACATCTTAAACACTAATCACTAAACATTAAACCATAAACCTTAATTCAATTGTGCATCAGGCTTAACTTATCTCCTCCTTTCTATACCATTTCTCACCTCACTGGAGAAGACTTCATTTGTGGATAATAGTAAATCAACCCAGACCCACGGAGTGAATAAATGTAATTATACACTCCGAAAATGTAGTAATTGACACCTCAAATCTTAAAAACAGATAAAATTAAAATGCCATTCACATTGAATCACTAGATTGACCACAACTTAGAATAACGCTTACGATTGGTTGGCTATCTGAGAGTGTATGGACTTGTCTTTTTGTGCGTTGTTTGAATGTTTGAATGTCATAATTAAGGCCGTAATTTGAAAACAATTGGTTCTTTGTTATTCCTTCAATCTTACATTCTTTGCAGAATGGTGGATACGATCCGTCCTTGCATCCCTGATGACATATGCCGGTGTAAATGTCGCATGGTTCTCCCGCACAGAGACCACAGCTCTGCTTGCAGCTGGCGCCATATTGTCCAGAAGCACACTCTGTAACAAAAAGGCTTTTGGTAGGAGCTTGTTATGGCCTAGCCACAACAGTAAATCAAGAGGGCTTAGACATTGGTATTGATTAGTAGAAGTTTCATTGTTGGGTGAGGTTGGATGGTTGTAAGAGTTTTGGGATGTGTGTGAATGGAAGTAAAGATATTTTAATGAGTTAATTAACTGTTTCCCATTATTATTTTATATAGGTACCCATATTATTATTGTGTGTTGAGGTTTGAATGATTAATATGTAACTGCACAAGACAACCTCAACAACTGGCGACCGTGACACTGACCGAATTATAACATGGCAGACATGGAGATTTTAAAGGCCATAAAGAAAATGTCTTTACAATTTGAAGCAGTAGCTGAACGAATTACTAAATTAGAAGACCACCACCAAGCAAAGTCAAATGTAAATCATCCTTCACAGTCAAAGACGAATCTTATTGAATTTGACATCTTTGAGGGCAGTCAGTCAGTCAAGAACTTAAAAAGCAACTAGGTACGAATTGCTATCAAAGATGATAGTCAACACCGAAGCTGGGACAAAGCTCTGCCTGGAATAATGTTTCAATTGAGATGTAGACAGAACGAAGCTACACAATTCTCTCCGGCCGAGTTGATGATTGGTCGGAAATTGTTAAGGCCTGGTGACTGGCAGCAGAGTACATTTGTACAGGAAAATGATACGAACACGCAACAAATGCGCCAGGAAGCAACGCAGAACACACAGCATTATCAACAGCAGTATACCAAGCGGTCGAACAAAAGTAGGCGTGAACATGGTTTTAAAACCGGAGATATAGTACGTAGACGCAATCATCAACAATCAGATGCTGCACGCTATTTCCATGCAGGGTTTGCACCAAAATATATTGGTCCATACAAGATCACAGCATTCTTGAATCCGTCAGTAGTTTGTCTTTCAAAAATCCCTCCTTCTGGCTCTACTAACAAAGTTCACGTTAGTGAACTAATCGCTGCCCCAACTAGAAGTTTCTCTTCAAATGTTGAGGGTATTGCCGAAGAAGATGGAGAAGAAGAGGAGAACGACGACAGCAGTCTCGCCTCCTCACAGAACTATCAACCTCAAGATGGAGAAGAAGAGGAGAACGACGACAGCAGTCTCGCCTCCTCACAGAACTATCAACCTCAAGATGGAGAAGAAGAGGAGAACGACGACAGCAGTCTCGCCTCCTCACAGAACTATCATCCTCAAGATGGAGAAGAAGAGGAGAACGACGACAGCAGTCTCGCCTCCTCACAGAACTATCATCCTCAAGATGGAGAAGAAGAGGAGAACGACGACAGCAGTCTCGCCTCCTCACAGAACTATCAACTTCAAGATGGAGAAGAAGAGGAGAACGACGACAGCAGTCTCGCCTCCTCACTCGGTTTCTTATGTAGATCGAACAGAAGAAGAAGAAGAACAGTAACAGACTATCTCACAAAGAGATTTTTAGAAGATTAATGTGCCACTGTCATTTCATTTTTTTGTTTAAAGGACATGTTTTGTTGGGGGCGAGTTGTTATGACCTAGCCAAACAACAGATCAAGAGGGCTTAGGAAAGAAAAACATTGGTATTGATTAGTAGAAGTTTCATTGTTGGGTGAGGTTGGATGGTTGTAAGAGTTTTGGGATGTGTGTGAATGGAAGTAAAGATATTTTAATGAGTTAATTAACTGTTTCCCATTATTATTTTATATACCTATATTATAATTGTGTGTTGAGGTTTGAGTGATTAATATGTAACTGCACAAGACAACCTCAACAAACTAGTAGGAAAACAGCAAGCTAAAGATTAAATATTCACATCCTATAGTAACTGGCAGTATCTCACAATGACTAGCTTGGCATTAATGCTCCATTTTATGTCCGATATTTTCAATAAAAAGGTTATAGTACCTGCCTGTCCATTATGCTATCTTCAGCGGTTAATGATTTGCTGTTGTAAAGATATGGGACTTCGAAAACGAATCTTATATTTTGACAGTGCATATTCGACTGAAATGCATTGAATAACTCCGGCAAATAACACCAAAATACATAACATTTTATTTAAACAAAATAAAAACGACCTCTTTAAAAAAGCTCGCGAAAGTACCGCTGGTAACTCGTAGCGAAGGTGGTATCAACCTTACGTGCCTGGTTGATGCCCACATCAATGCATGCATGAGAACAAGTTCAAGATTAGGGCGCGCCAAAGATAGGACGATAATTTTGTCCGCCGTAAGCGCCACGAGCGTTTTGAGGGCAAAGTGTTTCATCTTTACTGAAATTCTTTGGTTTCAGTATCTTTGGAATTACACAACAGCTGATTTGTTGACAGCTTGACAGCTGACAGTTCAAACCTGTGTAGGTAAAAATAGTCGATCAAAAGTAATTCTACGCGTAGTAAATAATCATTTAAAGTTCCATTGTTACCCTAAGGCATTGGAATTCATCAATGTGAGTAGACAACTATTATTAACAAGGAAATGTATGGTTCTTAGACTGAAGCCGCCATTTTTCAAATGAAAGTCACCGCCGCCTATAGTTGACTGACAAACAGCCCACTAATCTTACGAACTTGCTTTTGCTCTCAAAAAGATTGTGCTGCCATCTGCTGGTTGTTTCGCTTTGCACATGCCCTGAATGTAGGGGGGGGGGGGGGAGGTCAGACCCCCCTCCTCACATTCAAAACACTTTTCCAGTGATTAGTGATTAAGGAATGGAATGGAAGGAAGGAGAATGAACGCCACGGGACCGTACTCACCAGTGTCACAGAGAAGCCCCGTGTACCCCGGGGCACAGTAACAGCCTAGCCGAGGACGACACATGTACATGCTGCGACATCCGCGCATCGTTATGGAGCACTCTCCTCCGCAGTCGTCTCCGTAGCGATTCCATCCACAACCTGTTGACAATGAATCCACATACGTCGACAGGATTACTTTTATATTTATTTAGGTTGAACGGTTAGGTTCTTAGATTCTCAGTATCGACATGAAGATATGATTTAATAAAAATGTTGTTAAACGTACACTCAAACCAATAAAAAACGGTACTTTGCACAAAATGGATTTGCTGCTAGTCAGGTTCCTTGACAATTGGCGTTTAAAACCTGGTTAGGTAGCAGCACTTGTCCTGTGTAGGATAGACAAGGTGTATAGAAGTAATGTGTAGTGTTTTCGGGTCAGAGCAGCCTTCATTGACGATTTATGAACTTATTTCAGATATATCAAAACAATATAATACAAGTCTTACCAGAGTAAAAGAAGTTATCTGCTTTGAAATGTTCCCCACACACTAACATCATAGAATAATGAAACTAACATGCATTTTGGAAACCCTCTTGCCAACCTTCAAAGCAGATTGCAGATGATTGTTTCTCCCGCACATCGTCCTTCGGGAATAAATGAAAGGAGAGTCCATCTGCAGCTGTTGATTCTTTGTTTGAACATTGAGGAACACTACAGTATCGATTTGCTGATTTAATTTGCTTTTAAATAGGTAAATTCACCGGTTGAACATCCATTGACAGATGAAAACAAATGAAAAACAAAAGATTTTTCACCTAGATAGATTAGTTGGCGAAGCAGCCTCCAGATGTCGACTCCTTTGATTTTAAACGCGACAGAGCTCATCTACTAGAGTGAGATAATGCATTAGAACAGACTTCATGGGATCATGCCATCAAACCATTATCAGATCATAGCGAATCAGACTATCCTTATTATTTGTTCGAGTGTACATACTACTTTAAGGCTAACAATAATAAATAACTCAATATTAGATAATATTTATTATTGCAATTGGTTGGATCCTCCTCACAATTTAAATGCATGGAACAACAATAATTTCACATTTTGTAAGCAAATTGGAACCAAGCAACAATGCCCCATTAATGCCCAATTAGTGTGTATTAATTTTTAAAGTATCTGAAGTGAATTTTAGTTGTTTTGTATTGACAGTGAAAAGGGGAAAATTGCCAATGAAGCAAACATTCTCTATATTATTCGTTTGTACTATCTATTTAATTCATATTAAATAATAAATAGTTGTATATTATTATTAATTATGTAGCTGGCAGAAGGACACATAGTGTTACGGGTTTACCCTATTTCTACTGCCAGCAAATCCACTGAACTCAAAAACACTGCCACGCCGGCGTCGTCGCCTCGGGCAGAAATAACCAGTGCCGGGCTAGCAACAGCTGGAGATGGGTGTGGGCGGGTGATCTCGTGGTAGTTGACAAAGAGAGAGACACGACATGAGCGAGAGCAATAGGATCAGAACTAGGTGCTAGACTATCAAGACATAAGGCTGTGATGTCCAGTTGACATTAATTATGGTTTTATTACATAACCTCAAGTGAGGAATAAATGAACAGTCAAATAAACACAACATACAAATGATCAGAATGAGATAACAGATTACCGGGGGTTTGACCTCCTCGCGTAAATGGACTCTGTGTACAACACAGGTCGTAACCTCATCAGCTGTGTGCCTGGAGGCAACACAACACATGCAATTGAATGAATAGCAAATAAGACTGATACAATACAATGATAAATATAATAAACTCTTTACTTACACTCCTCCGTGATAAGATGCTCGCCGAATTACTTCGGACATTTACTTAAATAGAACTCGTACAGACGACGTTCTAAGATTACTGGACTTACTTAATACAATGTTGAATTTAGATAGGTTTGATGATCCGAAAAGGGTGCCCTTTCCCTGACTGCCTGACTCTCCGCGGAGACAATCCAAGTGTGGCCACACTTGATTGCAATACAAAAACTACGCAACGACAAAATACATTAACTACTCTATTTCAAGTAGGCCACAGGGGCACAATAATGATTCTGTTAACAAAGCTCAAGATTGAACCTGCAAGTAGGGGCTGGACGACCAGTCGCACTACGTTATATCCGCTACAACTTAGCGTGGTTACAATCTACATTTAAACACTACTCACGCGGCGATGTGAAGTCGACGACGGTCAGCCAGAGAAAGAGAATGAGCTCAGGTCGCCGATCCGCGAACTCGACTATCATTGACCATTGCGCATGACATCTTTTCTGCTCTAGGCGACCCTCCAAATATGGGTACAAATGCCGGCTAATGGTAACGACTTGACGTTGGCGCCAGCGCCGAATTCAAACCGTTACAATTCCCCGTTAACCCCAACAAAAAGAAAATACAATTTTCTTTTTCTTCGAGTTCTTACAGGCTAACTATCATAATAACTACGCAAATCCTTGATGTGCCAGGTTCCGATATCGCGTCCATCGAGGTCCTTGAGACGGTAGATCAGCGGTGACGTTTTCTTGCTGATCTCGAACGGTCCTTCGTATCGAGGCGCTAGCTTGGCTGCATAGTTGTCGGCAGCGTTGGACAAGTGGAAGTCTCTCTTCAAGACTCGGTCGCCAACATGGAATTCCAGCGGGCGTCGTCGGAGGTTGTATCTCACGGCGTTTTGCTGAGGGCGCGTTTCAAACGAGCGCGAATATCTGTAAAAATAGATTTTAGTCCTTGCATCTTGTCAACATTGTCCGCGACAATAATAATCGCCATATCGATAGCGTCGGTGGTCTATACCACACAGAATTATTTCACGACCCAAAGTTAACGTATGCATGTGTCTAGCCAGTTACTTCGTTCACTGCTGTACGTAGGGCACAACCTATTTTCGGCACATTCTTGTCCCATAGCATATGATTGTCGGTGATGTATGATCTCAGCATACCTAGAACAGTACAATTAGCGCGTTCCGTCGGGTTCGCTTGTGGATGACGTTTGTCGTTGTAGTGAAGAGTACTATGGTAGTCTGGACTCTTGAGCCATCTTCTTCCAAGGAGCTCCTATGAACTCAGGACCATGGTCACAAACTAAGATCTCTGCAGTGTCGTACACTAAGAATACCTCGTCTTCTATCTTCTGCGCCACGAGTTTCGACTTCGCGGATCTCACAGGAAATAGTAGGCTGTATTTCCAAAAATGTGTCCGTCACCATCAAAGTTTTAGATACAGGTCACTGCTGTTTGCAGGCGCTCGCTTAAAGCATGAATTTCTTCTAACGACTCGGCTTCGTCCATGATGAAAAGATTACGTAACAGGGATAAATAATGACTGAACGATACAGCTCACCAGTATTCACGGCGTGTTCACGTAACTCGAAGGTCAAACGTATCTCGAGGTAATCACAGCAAACACAAGCGTCTGAAGGTCGTTGTTGTCCCACGTCGATTTTGGATTTGAGCACCAAAATGCCAACGTTCGGGCTCCACACGTCGCGTCTTGATCACCAGGCCCCACGTTGTGTGCGCCAAAATGCCACGCCGGCGTCGTCGCCTCGGGCAGAAATAACCAGTGCCGGGCTAGCAACAGCTGGAGATGGGTGTGGGCGGGTGATCTCGTGGTAGTTGACAAAGAGAGAGACACGACATGAGCGAGAGCAATAGGATCAGAACTAGGTGCTAGACTATCAAGACATAAGGCTGTGATGTCCAGTTGACATTAATTATGGTTTTATTACATAACCTCAAGTGAGGAATAAATGAACAGTCAAATAAACACAACATACAAATGATCAGAATGAGATAACAGATTACCGGGGGTTTGACCTCCTCGCGTAAATGGACTCTGTGTACAACACAGGTCGTAACCTCATCAGCTGTGTGCCTGGAGGCAACACAACACATGCAATTGAATGAATAGCAAATAAGACTGATACAATACAATGATAAATATAATAAACTCTTTACTTACACTCCTCCGTGATAAGATGCTCGCCGAATTACTTCGGACATTTACTTAAATAGAACTCGTACAGACGACGTTCTAAGATTACTGGACTTACTTAATACAATGTTGAATTTAGATAGGTTTGATGATCCGAAAAGGGTGCCCTTTCCCTGACTGCCTGACTCTCCGCGGAGACAATCCAAGTGTGGCCACACTTGATTGCAATACAAAAACTACGCAACGACAAAATACATTAACTACTCTATTTCAAGTAGGCCACAGGGGCACAATAATGATTCTGTTAACAAAGCTCAAGATTGAACCTGCAAGTAGGGGCTGGACGACCAGTCGCACTACGTTATATCCGCTACAACTTAGCGTGGTTACAATCTACATTTAAACACTACTCACGCGGCGATGTGAAGTCGACGACGGTCAGCCAGAGAAAGAGAATGAGCTCAGGTCGCCGATCCGCGAACTCGACTATCATTGACCATTGCGCATGACATCTTTTCTGCTCTAGGCGACCCTCCAAATATGGGTACAAATGCCGGCTAATGGTAACGACTTGACGTTGGCGCCAGCGCCGAATTCAAACCGTTACAACACTGTGGTGCATAAATTAGCGAAACTACTCATGACGCCTGTGGGTTAGTCCTTTTTCAGAACTACATCAAATACAGTACTAGACTACATCTTGTGACCTACCTTCTGAGCATGCGCTACCTGTGAATCCAGCTGGACATGCACACTGTCCAAGCGCACTATCCAACTTGGCTCCGTTCAAACATCTGGTGTCATCCATCAACTCTGCAAAGGCACATGAAAAAGTGGAAAACACAGGATTTTTACTGTTGTCAAGTTCAAATCAGTAACTTGCAGGGACGACGCCACTAATTTTTGCAAAGTGGGCAGCAAGCATCGAACACATATTTTTAGGGGAGAACACACATTATTTGATAGCCAAAGGTTCTTTTGTTTCGTTTCATGCCCCGGTGGATGTTTTTTTTTATACAATAGAAAATGATATTGACGCAGAAACGGCAATGAAATGGACATTTTTGGGTAAAAATTGTTTGGAATATCAAGGATATGCTCGAATTTCGCTGTAATGTTTTAGGAACTTTCTAAAATTTTGATATTATTGTTATATTTCACTAATTTTACCCAAATATTGAAAATCAAAACATTAATACATTTATTTCGTTTTTCTTTGGAAGCAGAGTGTAGGCCGGAGGCAATTTCTTTCCTTAGTGACCTTCTCAATAGATCAGGATACATTTCTCTGTGATTTCACATTTGGAGCCTTAAATTGTTTGTCTCATGGAAGATCAGTGAAAGTCGGGAATGACGTATGGACGTAGCTGTACTATAAGCTGCGCACATGCAACCAGTGTATGTACTGACCATGCGAGGCGCCGATTTGCGCTACATCGAAGCTCCTTGGATTGGATGTCGCGGAATCGCCTCTCAGCACGCGAATGTCTCCTGAAAATCAACGTTGGATGTTTACCAAACAATCTCATACGGAACTAATGTTATCCAGTGTGAGTCGTCAAAATGTTCAGGATTTCAACATAGTTGATCAAGCTGATTATAGTAGTAGGGACACTTGCTTTATTAGTATGGTTACTTCAAACAGCTACCTGCAAGTTGGGCACCTTTCCCTATTCTCTCTTACCCTACACTCTCGCTGTTATCATTGATGAAGTGTCTTCCACATCATGAAATGATATTATACCGTTCAACTATCAACACTATCAACTATCGACATCGTTAACCAGACGTTAACTATCAACATCTTATTCGACACATCGAATGTGTCGTGTGTACTGGGCATTATGTGCGTATGTTCTAACCTTCAGCACTACAGGAGGCAATTCTCTGTACCAACAGCTTGCCGCCATCTTTCCTGCCCGTGGCGATTACACGAACCTTCTGACCACGTGACCCACCAGGCAGCGCCAGCATCACTCTGTGGCGAGACCACTTCCCCTTCTCACTCTGCACAAATACCCAAAGAAAATTAACAAATCTCACATTTAGCAGGGTTATGACACATGAGGGGTTATTATGATCCAAATCTTGTCATCTCAAAATACATATTTGAGTTAATACGTAATTACATATTATTTATTTGTTTTCTATATACATACATATTAAAGTCCTAGGCAACATTTCTTTTCTCCAAAACGTCGATTGAAAACTGATTCGGCCGGCTACTTGCATACGCAATAATACTGGGTTGTCCATTTTCTCCGAATTATGCAAATTGGATTTGGCTTTGTTTTTCATCTTAACCCCTCAAATGTCTACAAAGTGTGAAGCTTTCATTGACCCATTGACATCCCCTTCATATTTTGTCTTCCTGGACCCCGTTTTTCGAGATTGTACGAGTGCTCGTATAATCGAGCATGACGCCCAAGTGACGTCATTCCGAACGAAATAGCATCTGCCATGTCAGTTTGTTAGGTCTGACGTCAGGAGGCCGTGGAAACGTATGAAATTTGTCTGGAACGATCTCGAAAATAGGTCCCTGGCGGATTAAAATATGTAAATTAATGAAACACAAACATTCACTTATATATATTCAAATTTTGAAATTTTATTAATCTAATGTTGATGGATCAATAATTTTCAACAAAAATTATGCCCAGTTTTTCAATGATCTCTTAAATTTTGAACAGTTGATCAAATCAATAATGCCATGCCAACAAACAATGGCATTCCATTAGGAGGGTCACTCTTTACTATAACACTAAGGAAGGAACAAAAATTCTTACCTCACTGACCTGCAATGTGGTTATTTTGGTACTTCCGTTGCTCGCCTCCAAGGCCAACTGAATAGTACTTGTGATATTCTCCAACTCGACAGGTGGAAGTTGGGTACTCGGTTGGGTAGAAGATACGTCTTCATCATTATCATAATAATCCGTCGTCTCTAATTCAGACACCTGAGTAACAGGAACAATTTTCCCGTCTTCCACGTACACTTCCAGGGACACACAGACCTCGTCTCCATGTGGCAGGAACCACGGACTCATCAGACTTCCAGACACTTCAGTTAGAGCCAGCACAGGTTCATCTACAAGATTTCCAAATAATGTAGACACTGAAGACAGAATATTGTCATTCAATATGGACACACGGGTACACGGGTATGTACAGTCAGGGAAACTAGATGGTTCATACTCTGCCTCTCTCTGACCCATAACATAAACATGTTTTTATATGGAGCAGAGAGAGATAGAGTATGAACCATCTACTCTAGTTTCTTTGACTATACAGCATATCTAACAGAATTTCCAAACGTAAAGAATAATTGAATCAAAAAGAACGAAAATCAAATTCAGTTCTTACGTTTCCATTATGTTACTCAATCAAAACTGCTTTGAATAGATTTTGTTAAAAAATGGAAAATAGAGACAAATATTCACGCTATGAGAACGTAAACGTTCAATGAGAACATGGGCTCACCTAATATACGTGTGATGCGGCCTGCACGAGTGTCCGAGTGGAGAGTGAAGGACGTGATGTCGGAGAGCTTGAGATTGTCGTAAGTGTGATGATAGGTTGACATGGAGTTTGTAGGACAATCCACTGTCAATGCGATGCTACTTGAAGTAATGCCGAGGACAATTCTCAATCTTTTCGTAGATGCATAGTTTCTATAGTCGTTTCCACGATACGTCATTGTCTTAAAAGCAAACGACAATTTAATTATCGACTGACTGTGGAATGTATTAGGAGGCCTTATGATTTTTTTGTCTGGGGCTTAACGTCGCACTGTTCTGCAGCAAGGCTAATGGCGACGGATGAATGATTATGATGATGATTGGGAGATGGTGGTGAAAAGTAGGTAAGGATGGAAGGTGGGAGGAGGCGGTCGTGGCCTTATGAAAAAGCGGCTAATCGCACAGCTTACGTACGATTCTCGATTGAGTGTCTTTTGACAGATACAACAATATAGTCTATTTGCCTTTCTTTTTGGATATCCTTGACGATTATCCCGTAATATACCAATTTATAAATTATCTGGATGGCACTGGATTATAATAAATTTCACATGCAGTATGATTTTCCAGATATGTATCTTTGTTGTAACCTATTGTTTTATAACACCAAGATCAGCACAATCAACAATCAATTAAGATCAGCTCTGCACTCTGGTGGTAGAGATGTGGTACTAGAGGAAGGGTGTACGCATTCAATTCTCCATAAGGAACCTGTAGAGTTTGGATACCATACTTCATACGCTATTAAACATAGAACCCTGAAAAAATTTATGAGTACAGAAAAGATTACCCCATAAAAAACACTCTGTGTAAAAATACCAGCCAAGTCTCTTCAACTATAAAAAATAGAAGAAATCTTAAAATTCAGCGCTGAAAAGTAGTGATATCAAAAAATGGGCCAAGTCAAAACTTAATTTTAAAAACCAAAATATATTTGGCGCATCGTGTATATATAATATAGAAGTGCCAAAAATCAAATGTACAGTACGTCCAGTGAGCGTGTAGCCAGTTCAGCAAATGCTGTGTAAAATTCAACAATGGGTTTAGCTTGTAATCCTGAGTGTTTTGACGCGTGTGCGGTTGTAAATATCTCTCAACCACTGCAGGTGTTCGGGAAAGGGTTGTTTTGTTGCGGTGCCAAATATCTGTCAATGCAGTTGGCTTTTAAAATTCAAGGAAAGTTGTTTAAAATGGCAACAGAGTAGGTGGAAGGGGTGGCAGGTCATAAAAAGAGTTGTATCTTGTCAGAGCTTAACGGTCGAACAAGGGTCGAACAATACTGCTCATCTTATGAAAGGAAAGGCTACACGCTCGCTGGACGTACTATACCTAAGGGAAGACGAGGGAAGACGTGTGTAAGAGCCGCTCCTTAAATTTAATCAAAAGTCTCAGTTTTATTTCGTGTTTAGTACAAAAAAATTAGGTCTCCATTTAGCTAAAGAAAAATTCCTTAATTTTGACTAAGAAAAATTGTAAAAGTGTCAATCGTACAGTACTTTTAAGTAATTTTCTGTTTCATTTTGCACTACGCGTGTTATTTTCCGTGTGTTGTGTGTAAAATCTGTGACCTGCCAGTGCCAAACTCCCCCCCCCCCCCCTCTACGCAACCCCTAGTGTCTCTGCTAATGAGCCGTGCTACTGCCACCCTCGAGTCCAAGACGTCCAGCTCCGCACACGTGTTTAACATCATGACAGTCACGTGCGAGCATTGTGACCGCGTCGTCAAGCCGAGAGGATTGAAGCTGCACATTATGCGAGCTCATCCAGAGTTGCGGGTAGCTAGTCTCATCTCGGCGTCGGCAACAACACCTTCCCCGACGCCGGTGAGTAGCACGACGACGTCAGCGTCCACACAAACGCCACCCATGTTCAATACTACCGAACAGTTGATGGACGAACTTGTCGCTAGGTCACTCGAAATGAAACAACAAATAGAAATTCAACACCGTATAATTCATCAGCAAGAAGAGACCATATCGCAACTGACTCTAGACAATATCTACCTCCTTAATCGCAGTCCCGTTCAAGTTCTTGACCTCTTTCAGCTTTATAATATTCCACCGCCAACTCCAGAGTGCTCTCTCGCACAGAAGAAGCGAGTGTCCGTGTTCGCTTGCAGCCACGGCCGCGGACTCGAAGCTGCTCTGACCAACCATCTCGGTCAGCAGAGCGCAGATGTCAATGTGTACGTAAAAACAGGCGTTGAGGTGTCAACAGTGTGCGCCGACATCTCATCCCTGACATCTGACTTTGGAGATCAAGACCATATAATCATCATGGCAGGCAGCGATGCAATTACCAAGGGGTCAGACATCAGTACAACGAAAACAATAGTTCATCATGTAGCAAATGCACTCTCTATTCTTCCTCTCACAAACATAACACTAGCGACAATACCTCTTAGATTCAATAAGCATCATTCTATAGTTAATAAATTAATCAGGACCACAAATGAACAATTAGCAAAACTCGCCGACTTCTATGACAATGTTTCGATCCTTGACATGTCTGTTTTTCAAAGACCTGATTTCACCCCTTATGGATTACACCTCAACCGTGAAGGAAGAGCCACCCTCCTAAAAACCATAGCCAACGTCATCATGCCCCTTGCTTCTCCCCCCGCTCCACCCCACCCTCAAGCACCAGCTCGCCGGCCGACCGCCGGGCATGCCGAGGACGCCGTTGAGACCACCCGCCACGCCTCCAGCAGCCCAGCCGAGTCCCGAGCAGCTGACTGTCCAGCCACCACGCGGCCGCCACGTGCTTGCCAACTGTCATCGAGCAGAAGAACACGACGCCGAGCGACTAGACACGCAGCGCTGACCAACTCCAACAACACCTCCTGGTCAGTCGCTGCGCCGTCCATGACTCATGACACTGCGCCGTCGCGCATATCCAGTGCTGACGTTGCGCCCTCGAGCCTCCATCTTGCGCCATCCAGTGCTGACGTAGCGCCCTCGAGCCTCCATCTTGCGCCACCCAGTGCTGACGTAGCGCCCTCGAGCCTCCATCTTGCGCCATCCATTGCTGACGTTGCGCCCTCGAGCCTCCATCTTGCGCCATCCAGTGCTGACGTAGCGCCCTCGAGCCTCCATCTTGCGCCATCCATTGCTGACGTTGCGCCCTCGAGCCTCCATCTTGCGCCATCCAGTGCTGACGTAGCGCCCTCGAGACTCCATCTTGCGCCATCCATTGCTGACGTTGCGTCCTCGAGCCTCCATCTTGCGCCATCCAGTACTGATGGTGCGCCCTCGAACCTCCATCTTGCGCCATCCAGTGCTGACATTGCGTCCTCGAGCCTCCATCTTGCGCCATCCAGTGCTGACGTTGCGTCCCCGAGCCTCCATCTTGCGCCATCCAGTGCTGACCACATCTACATTCGAGACACTCTCCCACTTGAAGCAGTAGACGTGCTTGACACTACACAGATTGTCGACAGTCAGGGTAGAAAAAAGCTTAGTGATCACCATCTAGTAGCTTGTTAGCTATGATACAGAACGCCAGCAAAGGTAAAGAAATCTCACACTTTCCGTGATTTCAAGAGCATTGACTGGGAAGAGGTTTCTGCACATACGGAGAGCATCCCCTGGAATAAAATCTACGATATTAATAACCTAGATGACAAAGTCTCTTATCTCAACAGTATAATCATGGACATCGCTGACCGTTTCGCCCCGGTTAAGGCAATATCCACAACAAAACCATATGCACCATGGTTGACCGATACTCTGACTGAGATAATCAGACTTAAGAAAGCAGCAATGTGTAAATTCAAGAAATACAAACGTAAATCTGATTGGAACA
Source organism: Leuctra nigra (assembly GCA_934045905.1). NCBI lineage: Eukaryota > Metazoa > Arthropoda > Insecta > Plecoptera > Leuctridae > Leuctra > Leuctra nigra. Next base: position 17,970,317 of record OW203772.1, read on the forward strand.
ATTATATTCAGTACCGAAACTACTTGACGGAGGCAGTACGTCGTGAGAAGAAAGCTTACATAGAAGAAGACATCAAGAAATGTAAAAACAACTCACAGATGATCTGGGATTAGCTAAAGAAATGGGGAATCCACAGGAGAAAACAAAGCGTAGATATTCCAGCAGAATTAGCTAATCCCGATCTCATAAATAAATACTATGTGGACTCAGTTGGTCAAGTAGCCATTAACCCAAACAATCGGTTACATCTTAGTCACACAGATAGTGCGCCCATCTTCGAATTGAAACCAGTCAAGCGCGCTGAAGTCCTTGACATAATCAAAATGATCAAGACAAGAGCTATGGGCATTGATGGGATCACAATTAACATGATATACCTTTGTCTCCCTCATGGTGCTAACGCTATCACTGACATTATTAACAGTTCAATTAAAATTAGTCAATTTCCTACCCTTTGGAAGGAAGGCATTATCTCACCAATTCCGAAGGTTAATTCACCGAAACAGTACAAAGATCTAAGACCGATCACAATCTTACCCTGCCTATCAAAAATTATTGAAAAACTCGTGCACTCTCAATTATCAAAATTCCTTGAAAATTACAATCTACTACCTGATAAGCAGTCTGGCTTCAGGAAGCACAGAAGTTCTACAACGGCTCTAATTGACATAATTGATGACTCTATTACTGCAATCGACGAGGGGAAGGTAACCAGTCTTGTACTGTTAGATTTTTCCAAGGCGTTCGATACCATCAACCATGCTATATTACTGGGAAAGCTTCACCGCCTTGGTTTATCAGAAAACGCAGTCAGATGGTTTGAGAGCTACATCAAAGGACGCTGCCAGAGAGTGAAAGTTACACAAGAGGGAAAAGCAAGAATTTCCAACACCCTTCCAATAGATACAGGCGTCCCGCAGGGATCAATATTGGGTCCTCTCCTCTTCATCATCTACACGGCTGACCTTAACGACGTCATCAAGCACTGTAAGGCCCACTACTACGCTGATGATACGCAACTATACATGTCGTTCGAACCATCAAAGGCTAAAGAAGCACAAGAGATGATGACAGCAGATTTGGCGGCCGTTTCTGAATGGGCACAAGATCATGGCCTTTTACTTAATCCGCAGAAGTCCATATCTCTTCTCCTATGGACTCCTGGACAGAGAAACAAGGTAATTGGACAAGGGGGCCATACCATCTACCTCAATAATCAGCCAATAGAGATCTCGGATATAGGAAGAGACTTGGGCCTCATTATTGACAGTGGACTCTCATTCGGAGCGCACATCAACAAGCTCAGACAAACCTCCCTTCACAAGATGAGAACCTTAAGACCACTCAAAACACTTCTACCTACGTCAGTCAAGCTGCTACTAACTGAAGCACTCGTCCTATCCGTCCTGGACTACAGTGATGCGGTGTACGGACCTTGTCTCACGCAGGCCAACAGTCAAGTCATTCAGAAAATACAAAACTCTTGCCTTAGGCTGTGTTACAATGTCGGTCCCAGGAAGAGAATTACACCTTTCCGCACAAAAGCCGGATGGCTCAAGATGGAGACCAGAAGAAAGCAACATCTTCTTAATATTGTGCATAAAGCCCTAGTCCTGTTCCAACCAACATACATCAGACAAAAGTTAGTTAAAAGAGAAGATATACACAGTGTTAACACCAGGCACAAGAGCAAACTTGCTATTCACAAACATCGCACAGCTAAATTCAAATCTTCATTTACTTACTCTTCGGCCGAAGCCTACAACAAAATTCCGGAAGTCATAAAGTCACAAGGACTCGTAGTGTTTAAGAGTAGTGTTTAAGAGTTTAAGAGTTAAGAGTAGTTAAGAGCATCTCTTACACCAAGAATAATGCAGTATTTTGTCAACTCGAACTATTACTTAAGCTTTTGACTCTCATAATTATCATCACTTAAAATACTTGATAGTAAATTATAAGTTGGTTATGACAACTTAGTGTTTCCTTTCTTTTATTATCTTCTCAATATCATAATATTATCACTTACGATGCTTGATAATTACCATATTTTTTATTAGAAAATACTTTATCATTAATTATCTTATTATAATAATATATGGTTGCATGGAAGATCAGAAAATGTGAATATTTATTTATGCATAATTTGTGAATATTTATTAAAAATCTGAATGTCGCCTTTTGATGTAAAAGAAATCAATAAAGATAAATTGAATTGAATTGAATACCTATAATGCATTAAAAAACGATGGGCCAAGTATATTTTGGTTTTTAAAATTATGTTTTGACTTGGCCCATTTTTTGATATCACAACTTTTCAGTGCTGAATTTTTAGATTATTTCTGTTTTTTATAGTTAAAGAGACTTGGCTGGTATTTTTAAACAGAGTGTTTTTTATGGGGTAATCTAGATTTCTCCCGTTCTCCCGTTCCTGGACTACTACCTTATCGTGGTGAACGGGTTTGCGTGCTTTTATGATCCAGAGAGCTATGCCGGCGGAAGTATAAACTTCTGGTAGGGCCACCCAAGCCGGACTGGTCGAAGGGGAGAAGCCAGACGAAAGGTAGTCCAACGAAGACCTCAACGGTAGCGATGGCGGAGAATGTGTGGTTCGGTACGGCAAAGCTGGCGGAAGGGGCATCCCTGTCGGGGCTAAACGGCGAAACCCACTGCCTTGTGGGTAGGGGAGGGATCCTCAAGGGCTGAGGGTCCCACCCTAACAGAAATGGGCAGCTACCTGGGAGCTGCAAGGGGCAACCCCCTATCAGGTTGGACGCGAGGCTAACCACTCCACTTCGGAAAAAAAGGTCGGTTACGAAACAATCACTACGAAAGAAGCCGGACTGATCAAAGGGAACGACTCAAGCGAGAAAATGGACATGATTTTTGGATAGGAACGTGGAACGTGTTAAGCCTGTACAGAGCGGGGGCTCTTGCAAGCCTGGTGGTAGAGCTGGACAGATACAAGGTGAGAATCGCAGCACTTCAGGAGATGAGATGGAAAGGGACGGACATGTTCCGCCAGAAACTGTATACAATATTCTACAGTGGCCACAACAGAAACACACTTGGTACAGGATTCGCCGTAGCTAAGCAGTATGAAAGCGCAGTAATTGGCTTCAAGGCAATAAATGAGAGGCTTTGCACAATGAGGCTGAAAGGACATTTCTTCAACACTACATTCATCAATGCGCATGCTCCCACAGAAGATTCTGACGACGAAGCGAAGGAGAATTTCTATGAAGAGCTAGAGAGGGCGTATGATGGTGCACCTCGACACGATATCAAGATCATTCTTGGGGACATGAACGCCAAGGTCGGGAGGGAGACAATCTTCAGACCAACCATAGGGGCAGAGAGTCTACATAGTGATTCCAATAACAACGGGATGCGGTTGGTGGAGTTTGCGATAAGTAAGGGTATGACGGTCAGCAGTACGAAATTTCCCCACAAGAACGTGCACAAAGCCACGTGGCGCTCCCCAGATGGAAATACCCAGAACCAGATCGACCATGTACTCATCGACACTAGGCACGGCTCCGATATCCTGGATGTGCGGAGCTACCGAGGCGCAGATGTGGACTCAGATCACTTCCTAGTCCGAGCGAGGTGCCGTCAGCGGATATCGGTGGCAAGGATGGAGAGAGGTGTCAGACGCCAGAAGTTCGATGGACAGAAGCTAGTGCGAGACGGAGAGTGTGGGAAGAGGGTGCAAGAGGAGTTTGCATGCCATCTGAAGGCGCAGCTTGTGCTAGAAAAGGCCAAAATGCAGGGAGCAACAGACATAGAAAACGACTGGAAAATGCTTAAAGCTGCAGTGACAGCCACAGCAGAGCAAGTAGTGGGATTTCAGCCAGTGGATAGAAGAGACCCTTGGTTCAATGCAGAGTGCAAGGAGGCCATAGCGAATAGAAATGGAAGAAAATGCTACAGAGAGGAACAAGAACCAACTGCAGTGAGTTCTCAAGACTGCGAGCAGTGGCTAAGAAAGCTTGTAGAAGAGAGAAGAGGAAGTGGGAGAAGCAGAAAGTAGAGGAAATTGAGGAGTTGGCCAGACGGAAGGAAACTAGAAAAATGTACTCCAAAATAAGGGATGAGAAGAATGGGTTCCAGGCGCGGACGAGCATGTGCAACGACAAGGAGGGAAACCTGATTGCGGAAGGGAAGAGGGTTGTGGAGCGGTGGGCAGAACATTTTGAGGAACTGCTGAACGGCGCCGGTGGGAGCGGGGATCAGGCAGAAAATGTTCAAGAGCTAGTCGAAGCGGGCCCAGACGTTGCCGACCCCTCACTAGGCGAGACGGAGGAAGCCATTCGCAGAATGAAGAATCACAAGGCACCAGGCGAGGACATGATCACGGCAGAACTACTGAAGTACGGCGGAGAGGAATTGAAGCATGAACTACATGGCATCATCATGAGGATTTGGCAAGAGGAGAAGATGCCAAGCGAGTGGAGAGTAGCCCTGATATGTCCCATACACAAGAAGGGATCAAAGTTGGAGTGTGCCAACTACCGTGGCATTTCACTGCTCAACACTGGATACAAGATCCTAACGAAGATAATTGCAAGACGTATTGAGCCATATGCCGAACAAGTGCTGGGAGACTACCAATGCGGGTTCCGTCACAACAGATCCACAACGGACCAGATTTTCACCATTCGCACTATTCTAGAAAAATGTTATGAGCACAATATCACCGTGCACCAGCTGTTCATCGATTACAAACAAGCGTACGACAGTGTGAATCGCGATTATTTGTATGAGACTCTGGACGTTCTGGGAGTACCGAAGAAGTTGGCTCAGCTAGTGCGTATGACTCTGGCGAACTCAACATGCAAGGTAAAGGTGCAGAACAACATATCACGAGAGTTCCAAGTGAGCAGAGGTCTGCGGCAGGGGGATTCGCTGTCGTGTCTGCTGTTCAACTTGACGTTGGAGAGAGTTATCCGGAAAATCGACATCAATGGAGGCGGGACACTACTGAACCGGACAGTCCATTACCTGGCATATGCTGATGATGTTGACCTCTTGAGCAGAAATGAAAGGGCGTTGAAGGAGAGCTTCGTCCAGCTGGAGGAGGCGTCGGAGCGCGCAGGACTGGTTGTCAATGAGAGCAAAACCAAGTACATGGTCATGGAGCGGAACTACAGAAACCAACGAGAGTCATTGTCTGTGAATCAGCATCAGTTTGAAAGAGTGGACAACTTCAAATACCTCGGCTCCCTCGTCACGGAGACTAATGAGACTCACTTGGAGATCATGGCCAGGATTAGCGCTGGGAACAGATGCTACTTCAGCATGCAACACCTTCTAAAGTCAAATTTACTCTCCAGGAAGACTAAGAAAACGATCTACCGAGTAGTTATCCGGCCTGTGGTGACATATGGAAGCGAGACCTGGGTGCTGACGAAGAGGGATGAGGACGCTCTTAACACCTGGGAGCGCAAGATCCTCCGCCGAATCTACGGACCTGTACAGGACGATGGCGAATGGAGGATTCGTAGAAACGATGAGATTTATGACATATACGAAGATCCATCCATCTCGACAGAGGTGAGGAAGGGAAGACTACGTTGGGCCGGCCACATGGAGCGTATGCCTGAAGAAAGGGGAGCCCAAAAGGCCTACAGGCAGAAACCGGAAGGAAGAAGACTCCGGGACGACCACGCAAGAGGTGGCTGGACGACGTGGAGGAGGATTTGCGTAGGCTTGGGGTGCGAGGATGGAGGAGGCGGGCCCTGGATCGGGATGTGTGGAGAGGAGTAGTGGAGGAGGCCAGGGCCCTACAAGGGCCGTAGCGCCATAGGGTAAGGTAAGGTAATCTAGATTTCTTCTATTTTTTATAGTTAAAGAGACTTGGCTGGTATTTTTACATGGAGTGTTTTTTTATGGGGATATCACTCATCTAGTGGAGCGGTCGCTCCACGCCAGCCAAGTCGTACGGCGCGCACACTCTCACAAAACATACCATTCAAACCTAAAGGCTGGAGCAACCCACTTTTACTGTAAGCATCAAAGTTCCATTTTCGGCCTACTGGATCTTAAAAATGGAAAATCTCACATTGTTGCGAAATATCTTAATTTCGAGCAATGGCCCACCCCACCATATATACCAAATTTGGGAACAATAAGTTATGCCGTTTGCGAGCTAGAGGACCGTGAAAACAGTGAAATTGTACGGCTTTCTTCAGATGATTATTATTCTAATCATCTTCCAATAAATTCCGCGGTCTCCGCCACAGCCTAAACGGCTGGGTCGATTTACCCGAAATTTTCACCACATATACAGCTCGTCAGCCTGAAGATACCTTGCCCTTACGAATTTTTTGTGCCGCCATTTTGAAACCGGAAGTGACGTCATATATTGAGAACGGCTAAACCGATCGGAACGAAATTTGCGCCAATCGATTCAGACGGTCCTGTATATGAAATATCAATAGTCGAAATATACATTTACTATTACCAAAACCGGAAATGACGTCATAAAAATGAAAAATCAGACTTTAATCAACTCTTACTGCAATAACTACATATCCAGAAGTCTTATAATGATACAAAACATTTATATAAATTAATTCTTGGTGGCAGTGATTTCAGTCGCCATTTTGTTAACCGGAACTGCAGAGATGGGCAAAGATACTTGAAAAAAGTATCAAGATACAAGATACTGATACTCTTAGAATTTTCAAAAAGATACTTGATACTTGATACTTGATACTTTATTAAATTTGAGTATCAATTGATATTAGTATCAAAGTATCAAAAGATACTTTGATAGTATCAAAGTATCAAGTATCAAAAATTGTATCAAAGATATTTTATCAGAGATACTTTGTTACCGCTGCTGAGGAAGAATTTGGTCAAGGTGAGGGAGGGGAAGATCATTGACAAAAGTGTTCTTAGGGGTTAGGTGAAAAAAGGGTATGTATGGGCGGAAGGGATTCATGGAAAAAATGCCTGAGGTTCTAAACTGAAACATTTTAGTCCAAAATTCCAAAGTATCAAAAGTATCTTTTCGGTAAAAAGATACTTGATACTATTTTTATTATTATTGATAATTGATATTTGATACTGACTCCAAGAAAAGTATCAAGATATAGATATTGATAGTATCAAGTATCAAAGATACTATCAAAGATACTTGTATCTTTGATAGTGTACATCTCTGACCGGAAGTGATGCCATATCTCGAAAACGGCTGGACCGATTGGAACGAAGCTTTCGCTATTCCTCATGGAATATCATTTTAAGCATTATTTAGTACCAAACGCATGTTTTCTTAGTAACCAAATCGGAAATGGCTTATTTTTTTAAAGGAATTAGTCATTGTTGCTCCGATTTGTGTTACAAGTGTGAAAATCATCTAAAAAAAGGAGTGATATCCCCATAAAAAACACTACGTGTAAAAATACCAGCCAAGTCTCTTCAACTATAAAAAAATATAGGAAATCTTAAAAATTCAGCACTGAAAAGTAGTGATATCAAAAAATGGGCCAAGTCAAAACATGATTTTAAAAACCGAAATATACTTGGCGCATCGTTTTTTTTAGGACATTAAGGTATATTATTTATATTTAAATTTACATTTGATTTTTGGCAACTATATTATTTATACACGATGCGCCAAGTATATTTCGGTTTTTAAAATCATGTTTTGACTTGGCCCATTTTTTTATATCACTACTTTTCAGTGCTGAATTTCTAAGATTTCCTATATTTTTTTATAGTTGAAGAGACTTGGCTGGTATTTTTACACGTAGTGTTTTTTATGGTTTCTATTACACAACTTGTAACACATATCGGAGCAACATTGACTAATTCCTTTGAAAAAAAAGCTATTTCCGAATTGGTTACTAAGAAAAATTGTGTTTGGGGTGAAATATAAGCTTAATGTGATATTCCACGAAGAATTGTGAAAGCATCGGTCTAATCGGTCCAGCCGTTTTCGAGATATGGCATCACTTCTGGTTTTCAAAATGGCGTCTGAAATTACTGTCACCTAGAATTTGTTTCTATAAATGTTATGTATCATTATAAGCCTTCTGAATACGGTTTTTTATTGCATGAAGAGGTGATTCAGTATGTTTTTCATTTTTATGACGTCATTTCCGGTTTCAGTAATAGTACATTTTTATATCAACTATTGATTTGCCGCAAAGACGACCGTCTGAATCATTTGGCGCTAGTTTAATTCCGATCGGTCTAGCCGTTTTCGAGATATGACGTCACTCCCGGTTGAAAGTGACGTCACCACTTAATGGTGACTTCCGGTTGGTTTTATAAAAAGGCACCTCAGACGCCAAAAGTGTACATGTGGTAAACATTTCAGATCGATCGGCTTAGCCGTTTAGGCTGTGGCTGTGGTGGTGAATGCGGTGATTCCTGATATCTGAATCATTAGAATCAGAAAGTGATGTAATTTCACTGTTTTCACGGCCCTCTAGCTCGTAAATGGCATAACCTGGTGTTCCCAAATTTGGTATATGGGGTGGGGTGGGCCATAGCTCGAAATTAAGATATTTCGCAACAATGTGAGATTTTTCAATATTGAGATCCAGTAGGCCGAAAATGCCATGTTGTTGCTTACAGTTCAAGTGTTTGGTATGCTCCTCAGTTTATATAGGCATTTACGGTATGTTGAGGGACAGTGACTGTAGAGTACGACTTGGCTGGGTGGAGCGACAGCTCCACTAGATGCTTTATCCATCTGTCACCTCAGAATTTTACTCCGAGGTTAAATTGCAGCGTAATAATCGTTCAAACATGTAATGCATCAGCCAATCAGAGAACAGGAAATGGTTTAACAGACCAATCAGGCTATAGTATAAGCTAGGATTATCAAAACTTAAAGTCAAAACATAAAGTCAAAACTTTATTTGAAAATCAAAAAATACTTGGCGCATCGTTTTTTTAGGGCATTATAGGTATACTATGTATATGTATATTTGATGTATATTTTATAATTGGCCTATACTACCAAGCTATTTATATACACGATGCGCCAAGTATTTTTTGATTTTCAAATAAAGTTTTGACTTGGCTCATTTTTTGATATCACTACTTTTCAGTGCAGAATTTTTAGATTTCATATTATTTTTTTTAGTTGAAGAGACTTGGCTGTTATTTTTACACGAAGTGTTTTTTATGGGGACACCTTACTGGAAGAATTTTAGAATTTGGAAATCTTTCAAGCAAGAACAATTGCCAACATCCATGCCAGTTCACTGCACACGATCACAATCTGTAAAACATCCAGGAAGCGATTCTCAGCCAGAGTCTCAAGATGTTCACAGTCAACCAGAAGCTGTCATCCAACCAGGACAGTCAACTCAAACAAGGCAATCTATCATGTGTCCAAACTGTGAGATGTCTTTCGCAAATGAGGAACAAGTACAATTTCTTGACCATTTTGAAAAGTGTACCGCACAAGATAACTCCGCAGCGACAAGACAGGAATGCCCTTATTGTGACAAGACATTTGTTCGAGTGAAAACGCACATCACTCGGTGTCATCAGCGCGAAGTCTAAGCAGTAAATATTGATAACAACGCTTCTAAAACTCATATTTCATCTCAAACCAATAGCTTGAATTTAGACGTAAATGAAAATGCAAAAGAGCAACCATGTCCTTATTGTGGCAAATTCTATGCAAAAGTAAATATACATATCAGTCAAGCTCATAGACCAGAGCATAGATCGATGATAGTGGATAAATATGATGGAACACAAGGCACCAATGTTCCTGTTATTAGTACACAGGAGATCTCCGATAATGTTGAAACTTCAAATAAATCACCTTCAATTGACGAACAGCTCTTGGCAAAACATCAAGCTTCTCTTGATAATTGGATTTCGGTATTTGCAAATGACACAGATCAAAGTGAATTTAATAACAATGTTCAGAACTTCACAGAATATTTGTCTAAATCGATTGATTATCTTCCTGGACCAAAACATCCCGCTAGGAAATATTATGAAGCAAGGAAAAACGGCCTCTTCCGTCATAATGATAGAACATTCAAGAATGGCAAAAATCCTGCTCAACGTTCAAAAAGAGACAGAGCCAAACGTCATGACAAATACCTGTATCAAAAAGTACAGTTCCAATATTATAACCAACGCAAGAAAGCTGTAAACACTGTTCTCAAAGGTGATCATGAAGTCTGCACAATACCTAATGATGACATATATCGCGCGTTTCAAGATAGATTCTCGCATCCCAATGAGAAGATTAGAACAGAATATCAAGATTAAGTTTCATGTGATGAACGTATTGATCTGAATCGTTTCTATAAAGCAAGTGTTACGATAGAAGAAATATCTCAGTCCATGAAGTCTATATCTATGGATACAGCAGCCGGGCCGGACCGAGTTCTCATGAGAGCCGTCAAATGCGACGGGTTGAGCAAGATTATGTCTCTCATTGCTACTACAATGTTGTCTACTGGTTGGATTCCTGCATGTTTCCAACAGGCAAGAACAGTTCTCATATACAAGCAGGGAGATAAGAAAGATGTTGCTAACTGGAGGCCAATATCTATTTGCTCAGTACTGCGGCGAGTCATTGAGCGAGTGTTTGATAAACATCTACGACGATTCGTTGGATTTAATAGAAATCAACGTGGCTTTACCAACACACCTGGTACATTTATAAACGTGGCCATTGTAAATGCTATACTACAAAAAGCACGGAAAACAAAAGGTGATGCCACGTTGATTTTTCTGGATATAAGTAAGGCCTTCGATAATATTGGACACTCACATGTTGAGCATTCAATACGGTCTTCAGCGATTCCGGATAAACTTCAAGAAGTCATCGTGCACTTACAACAAGACAATACAACCCAAATAGAGTCCAACAACGGAGCGAAGACGAAGAAAATGTTGATCAAGCGAGGTGTTCTACAAGGATCCCCATTGTCACCAGCTCTCTATAACCTATCAACAGACCACATACTTGACGAACTTTCGGAGAATGATGTAGCAGAGAAGTACGGATTCAACCTCGTAGATGGTTTGGACAACATCACAGTACTTGGCTTCGCGGATGATACAGTTGTTGTTGGTAAAAGTAAGGAATCAGCAGTGGAACTAGCAAACATGTCTATACAGAGATTAAAGGACATTGGCTTGGACATCAATGCTAAGAAGAGCTGTGCAATAGTTATAGAACGTGGAAAGCTTGTTTCTCTTCCGCTTGTAATTGACGATGATTCGGAAATATCAAGTATCAGTCAAACGGAAAGCATTAGATACCTCGGTGTTAATTTTTCCCAAGAGATTGTTTTCGATCATTCTAAGATTATTTCACATCTAAATGACAAGTTGAACCAGTTAGTAGCGTCTCCACTGCTTATTGCTGACCAGAAACTGAACATATTGAACCAATATATCTGGCCGACACTAGTCTATCCCCTTCAATCAGCTCCACTCTCAAAATTGCCGAAATCGTTCTTAAACGACGTTGACAAGCTGGTGAAGAGTTCGGTCAAAGAAATTCTAAGCCTTCCTACAGACACTCCCGATTCAATGATTTATACTGCCAGAATGGTCTCGCCATTTTCAAAGCCAGATGGGAAGCATTTCTTCAACAATATAATGTTTGCAATATACTGGAGAAAGCTGGAAACCCTTATCTTTCGGAAGTGTGTGACACGAAGAAAGACAAAACAGACTGTCTGACTGAACTGGACCTAGACAGGAACTCCTCGGAACTTGCATCACTGAAGAACATTACGTCCAAGCGTCTGCGAGATATTCTTCGACGGAGAGCTTACGAAGAATGGTGCTCCTTACGCCAGAAGGGATTGGGAGTTGAATTGTTCCAGGAGTACACACCGGCGAACAAGTGGATCTACCTCAAGAAAGGTATGTCTTGCTCGGAATGGCGAGATGCCCTGAAGATGACGGCGGGTGTTGCACCAGTCAGAGTCCTTGCGGGTAGGAGGGGACGGCATCCATTGCAGACACAGCAATGAGATTGAAACCCTTGCGCACGTCCTCGGCTCCTGCCCTCATGGAGAACTGCTACGCAACACTCGTCATCATGCAGTGAGAACAGCCATCGCCGACGCCTTTCGACGAATGAAGAAATTCGAGGTCTACGAGGAGGTCCACTGTCTAGCAGATAACGGCAGCACAAAACGGCAAGCCTACATCCTCGATCCGACCATCAGATACGAGAAGAGCAAACAACAACCCGATGATGTCAACAGCGAGAAGAAAGCGCACTACGAGCCTACAATAACGTACTTTAAAGAGAAATATGATCTCGATAAGATCGAGGTCATCGGTCTTTTTGTTGGCGCTCGAGGAACCATTCCGCTGTTTTTTTTTACGAATTTTGTCGACGTTTTTCAATTGTAAATATTAGACATTTTAAAGACGATATAGTATTGTTAGTTTTGAAAGGTTCTATAAGCATTTTTCGCAATCACCTTTATAATTTGTAATTGGTAGTTCTAGTTCACTTTGTATTAATAGTATTAGTTTCATTTATATGTATATTATTATTCTGTGCTTTTAAGCAACCTTATTTGTGAGGCAGAGTCTTTTTATTCAATAAAGATTATTATATATAGATGTAAGATTATTAGATTAATTCAATCAAGGTGTTTGAAAAGTGTTAAATCTTATACCATTTAAATATCTCTTCTTTTCAGTCCAGATTAATTTTGCAATAGGTACACTCAAGCTTTTATGTTTTGTTTAATGTTAGATACGTTAACAATCCATATTCCTACTCACCTTTTCGTAATAGTTTGCACAGCTTGTTTGTGCACTGCATTTGTAGAAATATACGTCATATAACACGTCACCTGATTCAACGAATCGGAAGTAATAGCGAACTCCCTCCGCGTCAGAAAGAGAGAGTTTGAAGTCGTAGATGTCTGAAGTGAATCTCAAACTGCCGTAGAACTTGGCGGGTTTCGTGTTAACACCAGCTGACAAGTTGAACACTTCTCTTCGCTCTGAAACTGCACACATCAGAGGAAAATCAGTAGAGTGAAGGCCGATGCACAATTGACGCGGACGGACAACGCGGACGATACAATGTTAAAGTCGTCTTCCGTCCGCGTCCGATTGTGAACAGCCAGAGTGAAATGTCATATCTAAACATCGTATCCGTCTCCGTCGTCCGTCTGCGTCAATTGTGCATCGGCCTTGAAGCTGGACAAGAATGCTCACGTTTCTGAGTAATGTTTAGATAGATAGATATAGATTTATTTTTTAGCAGTTCTGCTATGTTTGAGCTAGGTTTATAACTAGCTCAAACATTATAAGTTATAATCCTAGGTTTGAGGAAGTAACATTATTTTAAAATTAATTTCTTATAATCAATCAATATAAAAATGGTTGTAAATGTTCATTTTATCATAGGTAACTGATAGTTGATACTTCGAAAATCAAATTAAAATTTATTGATAATTACAACTTGGCATTTTTAGAGTAGAATAAGATTTTTTTTCAATATTGGTATCATTAATTTGCATACTTAAAATATCTCAGATTCTTGTACAGATTAGTAGGGGAGAGTTACCTAAGATGGGAGGTTACCTAAGACAAGAAATTTCGCGCATTTCAATGTTTCCGGTCACAATCTACTCCCATTGACATTGGATGATCGTTAGAAGCCAGCGCATCGATATAAGTTGAATGGGACACATTTTTTCAAGGCTACGGACTTTTAGAGCAGAGAAAAGGTTTTGCTATCACTCGCTAAGTTTTCGCATCAGCCATTAAAACGTTTCTAGTTACATGTGTGGACATTATTACTGCTTTCTGATGGTTGAATATGATAGTCTACTTATTTGTCATGATACAAATGATAGTTACAGCAAATTTAGTGTGATCAATTATTTTTAAGAGTATAAAATAAAGTCTTGGGTACAGTGTCGAAAGATGGGAAAATTCATATTTTGAGGTTATGTGAGGTTGTCATAATGGTGAGGTTGATTATTTAATGATATTTAAAAATATCTATAGTATGTATCAAATTTCAAGTCAGGGTCAGGCGCGTAGAAACTACTTTCATCATGAAGGGGAGGAGGGGGCATGCGTCACCTGGAGGGGGGTTTGGGGGCAAAGCCCCCCAGTTTGAGCCCCGCGGGGTGTATTTAAATAAAAAAATAAAAACTAAATTAAAACATTTACTCTAAACGTCATTAATATCGACCTAAAACATTTTCCCATCTTGCGTAAAATTTACTAAAGATGGGAAAAGGAAGGCAAGCACGAATATTACTTAATTACTCCGTTAATTGTAAACATATTTTCAATCTTTTTGCGTGAAATCGTAGCTAAAGGAGTACCGGTTCTTATGATACATTGTGAGTTTTCGTAACTTCAATACAAACAGAATGTAAAATAATATTCGAAATTTTGGCCCGTCTTAGGTAACTCTCCCCTACTAGGAAAAAGCTCAGTGTAACGCGTTGATGAGCGAGCCTTCTAGCCACTGCATCCGATTTGATATGCGTTTGCAAAGTATCAGCTGCTCTACAGGCCTTGAAACTGAAGCATCACACAAGATCTAAGGTACATAGAGCATTTGCCTTCGTTGCACGCGAATTACGCGTTACTATAAGGAGCATTTTCATATAGTGTAATGTGTAATGATTCAATCATTTACATTTTCAAAATTATTCAATCACTTTCAAAATGTAAGAATTATTGAAAATTATTGAAAATCATTTTCAAATCAAATCAGTTTCAAAATGATTATATGATCCACTCACCAATTAGCAGCTTAGGTTTAGCATCAATCAATCCAGTGTCCATCATTGACCAGTTGTCCATTGTCCAATCACATCCATCATTGGCACAAGAGCACTCAGCAAATTCCCCTCCAAGTGATACGCCTGCACAAAATTACCCGTTTGTTCGTTGTAATACAGCTTGAGGACTAGTTTCAAATTATGATAATTATTTTGTATCGGCTCTGTTTATTTATATTAAAATATAAATAAATACGTATACGTATACGTGAACAATGTGAATATAATATAAAAAAAAACGTTTAACTTCTAAAAATACGAGCATACATTCCAAAATAAATTTACAGCTGTAAATTCTACATAATTCTACATAACATTTTACATTTTACTAACCGGTGATATTCGATGTCTTTGATTTGACTGATGTCAACAAATACAGTTATATTGAAGTATTATCTTACACAATGACTCATGTCACCATTACAAAATATGATTGGATGAAGACAGAATTACTCAAGAATGTTTGAAATGGGCTTCCGCCTTCTACCCCAGCAAACACACGACTGTCAGTTCTATGCCGGACCTGTATCATACCGACGACGGAGTGTCGGCAACGGCGATGGTGCGTCGCATGAAGATACCGATTTGATGCCGGCCCACTACTGACAAGCGGATATATCAGCACTCGGACAGTGTTCTGCTATCGGGCCAGTGCCGCACTGGCTGACACTATTCAGATATATCCGCGTGTGACACAATGTCGGTGTCGGGCCGGCGTCTGTTGACAGACACTATTCAGATATGTCCGTGAGGTATCACCATGTCCGTGTCGGGCCGGTGTCTACTGGCGGACACTCTGCGGATATGTCTGAACGGCGTCCACATGATGCCGGGCCAGTGTCGGCGGGAGCGCGCTCGTTTCGAACATGTTTTTTACGTGCCGTCGCATCGCCGTCGGACTTATGCCGGCCCGACACTCGTTGGACACAAATATGACACTCTCAATTCCCAAACACAAACCATGGCGGCCTATAGCATTTTCATGCATCATTTAGAAGAATTTAATAGTGAAACAAAAATCAAGAAATATGCCTCATATTGCAACGAAACAGTCTGATTTTGCAAAATAGAGTAGATTTTGTATTTCTAATACATTTTATAACTTTTGATTGAAGTTTTACCCATTTATATTTGTTTTAAACCAGTTTAAAATTTGTTGTGTCCGCACGATGCTGGCCCAGTGCAAGACCGATGCAAAGATGACATCAAGAATCAATTATCTTTCAATTGCACTTTTCAGCACATCAATTATCAAGGTGAAGCTATATAAATATATAGATTATTTCATATAGATTATTAAACACCAACAGTTATTTTAGAAAATCGCACAATTAAATTTAAATTAATTGTTTTGTGTTGGCTATTTCAAACTAAAACGAAGGGTAGAGAGCAAAGACTCGTGTCTTCGGCCGTCGCCCTTCGGCCTTCGGGAGGGTTCGTGATGGGGTTGTGAGAGAGGGAGGGGAGGGAGTTCAAGCAGTCAAACTCCAACGGTTTTTATCGTGACTACAAGTTTGATTTTTGACGCTGCACTACAAGAAGAAAGATACTACTGCCAATCAACTGCTACATACCAGAAGACAATTGTTAATTGCAGGGTAAGTACCAATTTCTTAACATGCAATGCAATAATGTAACTGTGTCTCTTAATGAACTAACACTCATGTAAAAAGTAAAAACGTTCTGCATTACGCGTCACTCCATTCGCAGTTCTCTCTCTTTCCAAATAATTTAAGTTGTTTGCAGCAGATTCTGTACAAGAGGGTAATTGCATTACGGAAACATACAAATAATTTTAGTTGTACCTATTGATCTCCATATTTAAAGGTTTTTATATGTCAATTCAATTTTGTCCTACACAATTTTAATACCATTTTAATTTAATAACATTCAAATTATGTCACCTCTTCGAAATTAAAAACCGATTTTGCTTAAGTTTTCATGGACAATAATTCTACGTCTCTTAAAAATAAAGTATTGGCATGCTAACATATTTCAACATACATTTCAAGCCGATTTCAACCCCCCAACCCCCAGTCATCGTGTCCTTGCCTGTCTACATAGAGGATGGAAGTGAGGGGTGGGGAGGGGGAGTTGTTTGCTTTCCTCCAAGGTTGCCTTGAGCATTGACCATGCATTGACAATAGAAGGGATGGAGCACCTGCGGTTAAAAATCGAAGTATCAAAATTATCAATAATTGAGAAATTGATGTGGATGATCACCTAGATTTAAGGACAATTAATGTATTCGCTTTTTATTTTTGAAAATCGATCATCAATTACCTAGGTAAATTAGAAGTAAAATGTCACAAATTTTACGTTCATTTCTTTTTATGAACAATGAATGAATGTTTTATGTACGATGATTAATTTAAAAACTATCAACACGGGGGGCATTGGGGGAAAGAAAGTATTTAAAGTTGTGATATTATTATCTTTATTGTTGGTAGTTCAAGTGTTCGTTCATCATCAAGACAAGTTTTCAATTTTTATTTATCGTATGAAAATTGTTTGTGTTTTAGTTGCTGCCCTGCGAAATAAGATCCTACACAACTCTATGAAGAAAGAAGATGTCTGCGGCTGGTGCCTTGGCTGCGAAACGCATCAGACTTGAATTTACGTTCGTAATTTTTGTATATTTGTGTCAATTCTAAAACCAATAAAAACATTATTCGTTTCAATCAAATGAATTCTTTCCTCCCTTCGTTTCCCTGAAATAATGAATTAAAAAATTAATCAATTAATTAATTAATTAATTATTACCAATAAATAATCAAATTATGAATATTTAGTAGGAAGGGGGTGGGGGAAGGGGGCGGGATTCAATGCAGGAATGGTATCCGCATTGTATCCGATATGTAACGGAATGGTGTCCAAAATGTAACAGAATGGCATCCGATATGTATCTGAATGGCGTCCGAAAGATATCAGAATTCTGTCCGCAATGTGTCAGAATAGTGTTCGAAACGTATCGTTTTGATGCCGGGCCAGTGTAGTACGCGCATCTTGTCTTTTAGTGAGTGTCATATTCGTGACGGAATGGACGCGGATATGTGACGCGGATATGGAGCACAATTTTGACGGGCCAGTGCCAACGTGCGACATCGGACCGGCGCCGTTGGTAGGCATCGGCCCGGTACAAATATGACACTCTGTGTTTGCTGGGACTCTGAGGCATGGAAACATATCCATACATTATTTTAAATTATATAGATTCTGAATTGGATCCAACAGGATCCAGTATGATCTAATTCTGGATTCTGTAGTATACAAAAGTTAAAAATTATTGCAACCTGGCTGCAGAGAGCGTAAATGAAAAGAAACTTCAACATATCTATGCTAACATATTTAAATTGATGTGGAAATGTTTCAATATTAGATTTCATTTGTAACTATTAATAACTATATAGTTAATAACTACTTAATAACTACTTATGTAAACAAATCAATTATATAATTGATTTGTTTACATATGTAGAAGATAATTATTTTAAAAAAGCCTTAATTTAATCAATGCCTCAAAGATTAATATAGCCTACATAATGTTATGAGATTAGAGAGACTGCAGTTTGGTTAAAATGTTCGCCAAAATTTCTCCCACCAGAGTGCTCCAGAGCAGCGGTCGCCAACCTTTTGGACCTCGCGGACCACTTATATGACAATTTTATATCTCGGGGACCACTCAGGCGCGTAAAATACGTATGACGGGAAATACGATTGGTGAGGGAGACAATGGGGGGTCTGGGGGGAGGGCCCCCCAGCACCAAGCGGGTCCGGGGCGCTTAGCCCCGGAAATTTTTGGTTTTCAGGAAGTCATTTGGCGCGTTTCTACGCTATTTCAGCCAACTTTTTTTTTCCAGAAAAAGCGTTTAAAATAACTCTTATAGGTATTGGAAAAATACTCGGAAACTGATATTATTTTCATTATAGAGCTAGTGAATACGTATAGTTGGTAGGTAGATACTTTGTAAAGGCATTATTACGTATTGAAACATGTCCGAATTCAATACATTTGTGTTGTGCCATTTTTCTAAATTAAATAAATTGCATGGAAACTTAAAAGTAAACTTCCAATTTTCTCTGCGGACCACCAAAATTTTCTCGCGGACCACCAGTGGTCCGCGGACCACCGGTTGGCGACCGCTGCTCCAGAGTGTTCACTAGAGTATGATAATTATTTTTTACAAGAATGTTCCTCACCCTTTTCTACTGCGTCGTTCGATTTCAATGGAAGTCCCCTGGCGTTTGTTCTACCATGAATGTCTGCTGTAGTTGCAGGGTTGAAGACTACTCCTTTCATAACTGTAGCACACAAGACCACGGGTATAAAGTACAAGAAATTTTAAGGAAGAAAGTATTTTGAAACGCAACACATTGCACGTGTTTCAAACAAGCAGATATTTTCAACCGATTATCTGATCGAGCTGAAATTTTCTATAAATGGTCTATTCCACCAGCAGATACCGAACTAGAAGTGTCAGAACATCTACCTGCGAGTTGTGGAATCAGGCGCGTAGGGAGCGGGGAGGAGGAATGTGGAGGAATCCCCCATTTTGATTCAATTACCCTCCCTATGTTCTTATCACATTTATATGTCATCATAAAAATACGCTTAAAAAGTGCGTATTATCGCGTTGAAATGCACCAAATTCATGGCCGAAATTCAAAAGTTTCTAGGGGCTGTGTGCCCCGGACCCTCATTTTGCTGAGGGCCCTCCCCCAGACCCCCAATTGTCTTCGTAGAAACTAGTATATCCAGCTCAAGTTCTTTTACAATATTACCCCCCCCCCCCCCTGCAAATTAGTTTACTCGCCTGTGTGGAATGCTCTCTGACTCTGGCCAACCCTACACAGTAAAAAGTGAACCCAAAATGAACCTAGTACCCAAAATGGTAATGAGGCTAAATTGGACGCATATGGCTGTATTGGCCCATTATTTCGGGGCTGTTTTGGTTTCATTTGAGAACAGCTCTCTTATTGTGCCAATATGAACACTACAGTAGAGCTGAATTAGCTAGTTTTAAAATGAGTGACGCTGAAACGGGCCCTACTGGGTACTGAAACGGCTCCTATTAGTGGCTGAAATGAGCCGGATAGAGCCAAACGTTGATTGAGCTGTTTTGGTCCCATGTTTTGACCGGCTTCAGATGGGGGCTGTTTTGGCCTCGTCCGGGACCTAAAATGAGAAGTATCGTGATTGGTCAACATTTGAATCATTTGAATCACAACAACAGTTCCTCGCATTGTTGGAAATATCCTAATTTGTTACTGCCATTTGGCGTACTGTAATTGTTGATTGTGGTCCTTTTTTAACTAGTTTTTTTTATGCAAAATACTGCACCAAACATGGATAGAAAACAACAGTTCGATGTTAGCGCGCCAGAACGCCGGGAGTGGGTGGCGGGGGGGGGGGGCGATAACGGCCGAGATGAATCAGTCAGTCAGCTGCTCACAAGGTCAGGTCGTTGTCAACCAACTCACTCACTTAGTTGAGAAATGAGAACGAACGTTGACGAATGTCGCAGCTGTGAATTGTTATCTTTCACCTACTATTTTTGATGGAAAATTCATAACGAAATATGTGTCAGCTAAACTGCTACGAAACGTAAGTACCAAGAAGGTTTAAATGGTAAGTACCTATACGTATTTCATTATTTGAAATAATACTACATTTTCGTTCTTTTGGCCTAGCCTAAACAGTTTTTTTATTCTTTGCCAGCCTAGAAGATGTTCAATGTTTCTACTTTCAATCATCGATGATGATGTGTGTAACCTGTTCATTCAATGACACAGGTATAGGCCATGGTTTAATGCTATTCCCTACCTAATTAACTAGGTACATTAGCACGGTGCTTGCTAGTAAGTGGGATAGCGTAGGGTAGCTAGAATAACAGTTGGAGAATAGGTTAACGATTTTGTTTATTGTTTTGTTTGTACTACTAGCTTGGTACTAAGTGTTTAACTACAATAAAGTAGGTACGTACCTAGGTAGTAGTACCTAGGTAATACAGTTTTTGTTCCACATGCTTATAATATAAAAATGTGTGTTGCGTTACTTCTTTTCAGTTCGCGTACCTACCTATACGTCAACGTGCAATCTGATTCCTAAAAGTCTTGACAAAGCAACGCGAAATCGCAGTCTTTCCTTGCTCGGCCAGTCATTGATTCGACAGAATATGGTTACAAAGTCCTGACTGAATTTACTTCTGGCTTTCGACTTCAAGATTACAAAACGTAAGTTCATATTTCTACTTTTTAAAGACAATACTTTTTAGCAGGTACAGGTAAGTACCTGCTAAATTTACTGTTCTAACTAGTCTAGCCTATGCATGAACACAAACCCTGCTGAAACATTTTGCTAAGATCTTGTAAGATCTTATCACATCTTTATAATTTTTAAAGTCTCGATCCTAAAAAAAAAAAAAAAATAAAATAAATTATACCTACATTATCTTTGCACGATCTTATCTTGATTCTTAAATAATAGGCAAGATCTTGTTAATTTTGACAAGATCTTGCATAGTACCTATACGTATAATTAAAAAAAATATTAGTGTCGACCCCTTCTGATAAATATAAAGTTCATTCACGATTAGAATAGCAAGTCGATCACGTCGTTCATTGGTCGGTCACATGAACACTGCCCTGTCAATGGCAAGACTTTCTTCTTTGTATTATTATTTAAATTCCATATTGATTGTGTTAGGTAGGTACACTCGAACAAATAATAAACGGTACTCGAAAGAAAAGGAATTGGCTGCCCATAAAGCCAGGTGCTAACTCGTAATCTAACTGTAGTAGGATGAGCTCCGATTTCATTGATAATAACGAGGATTGCTTGTCAAGGAACCTGACCAACAGCCAATCCGTTTTGTACACAGTAGACCGTTTTTTTTTATTAATTTGAGTGTACCTACCTAGGAAGATTTGTTAAAAAATTGTCATTTCATTTTGTATAATGTTTCTATTCATTGCACATAATTTCATTGGAAAAAATCATGCAATTCTATTAATTAATTGAAATAGTGTATAAGTTAATGCTTTTACCTATAATTACATAATAAAATAAAAAATCGTAACTAAGTGTATTTCAAGAGTTACAAGCCCTAAACAAAAAAGGTTAAAGTACTTTGTTCTTGATGTCGTGGAATAACTTTGTTCTTGTTATTCTCTCAAGATTTGAGCAAAATCTAAGAGATTGGTTGTTTTATTGAACATTGCATTTCCACTATATCGATTACCTAAAGTTCGGGGTGTCTGGATAAACAATGTTATAAATTATATTTTAAAGATCAATATAATTTGTTCCATGAATATACCAAAATTACTTTTCTCATTTATTTGCGGAAATGTTTGGATAAATAAACGAGTAAGTTGGTTAATAAACTACAAAGCTGACACAAATTTTTAAAATAAATTTCTGAATTTCACGATCTAATAAAACAAAGCATTTTGTTTACATACGTTTAGAACTTTAATCCTCATAGTTTAAAAAAATTAAATAGTTCCTTCCTTACTAATTTAATTGTTTTCTTAATGCGAAGCCCTTTTGTGTTTATTTAGTTTTTAGATTGTGACAGTGTTCTTAGATGACAGTTGAAGTGACTAAATTGTAGCTTTATAAAGCAATTAATTGATTTATTAAAATAGTGAACCATTTTATTAATAAAATGATAGAAGTTACAATCCGTTACATTTCACAAATTAGGAGATGTGATTGTTCAAAAGTATCTCACAGTTTGCAAAGGGCAATTAGGTAAGAATTCGTCGTTATACATATCAGATTGTCTATGATTTATGAGACGATTAAATATGAAAAACAGCGATTCTGATGGGGATCCTTCACCTTAAAATCATATAAACACAAAACAAGACAAAAAAACACCAATAATTTTATGATTAGGCCTTACCTTTACCTTGCTTTTCAAATAATGCAAATTAGGTAAATATTGACCAGTAACACTGTGTATCTGTGCTGAAATCACAGTGGAGACCTACCTTATTATTTCAATTTATTTTAGAATATATTAATTGTTGTAAAAGAGTAATTTTGTTCTTCGGTCTAAACGTATTATTTTTATCTGTTACAGAGCTTGGAAGTGACCGTGACAGCTCCAGACATTGTGATAGAAACCGTGATGAAGAATATTTATTGTGCCGGATAAATCATTACATTTTTATTTTTATTGAGTAGTAATTGTGCATACATAAAATTTCTCGATCAATAAAAAATGTGTATTATATTATGTGCAAACTGTACTTTTTCTTAGGATTCCAATTTCCAATAATATAGCTCTTCCCAGGACCAATTTGGTAACCTACAGTTTCAAAACGGCTTCCTTGAGAGCCAATACAGCCTAAAATATCAATGCCGTTTTGGCATGCATGGTAGCTAATATAGCCCAGAAAATCAATCCAAATTGGACCACCAGGTCGGCCGATAAAAACGGGTCCACCATGGTGCTAAAACAGGCCTGTATTTCGAAGCCATTCCGGCCTAGCTGGACGGACCGTATTGGCACCCCTCGAAGCTATATCAGCTTTTATCAGATTGAACTAGACTCCAATCTAGTGGAGCGGTCGCTCCACCCAGCCAAGTCGTACTATACACTCACAGTCACTCAACATACCGTAAATGCCTAATAAACTGAGGAGCAGACCAAACACTTTTACTGTAAGCAACAACATGGCATTTTCGGCCTACTGGATCTCAAAATTGGTAAATCTCACATTGTTGCGAAATATCTTAATTTCGAGCTATGGCCCACCCCACTACATATACCAAATTTGGGAACAATAGGTTATGCCATTTGCGCGCTAGAGGACCGAGAAAACAGTGAAATTACACCACTTTCTGATTCTGAAGATGATGATGATTCTGATATCACGAAACGTCGCTATCACCGCCACAGCCTAAACAGCTGAACCGATCGACCTGAAATTTTTACCACATGTGCACTTTTGGCGTCTGAGGTGCCTTTTTATAAAACCAACCGGAAGCCGCCATTTTGAAACCGGAAGTGACGTCATAACTCAAAAACGTCTGGACCGATTAGAACGAAATTAGCGCCATTCGATTTAGATGGTCATCTATATGAAGTATCAATAAAAAAAATATTATTTTCTTATTTTCTAAACCGGAAGTGACGTCATAAATACGCAATATTTAACTTATTTCAACAAATTATACTTAAAATACGTACATAATTAACTTACATTGTAACATAGACAATACAATTTATATATTCAAGGTAGCAGTGTTCTCGGCCGCCATTCCTGAAACCGGAAGTGACGTCATATATCTAAAACGCCTGTACCTATTGCAACTGAACTAGCTCCTGCGTATTCATTCTGCTATTTATTTGAAAAATCAATTGTGAAAAATGAATCAATAAATTAATGGTACCGGAAATGGCGGCAGGAACCACTAAATGAAACCGGAAGTGACGTCATATATTACAAACGGCATGACCGATTTTACGGAAATATAGGGATTAGGAATTCAGATGGTCGTTCATGAAGGTATCAACTAGATAAAACTAGATTGTTTTCTTATTACCTATACCGGAATTCGGCCGCTATTTCAAAACCGGAAGTGACGTCATGTATCGAAAACGGCTGGATCGATTATAACGAAACTTAAGCTATTCTTCTTGGATAATCATTTTCATCTTATACCAAACGCAACTTTTCATAGTAACCAAATCGGTTGAGGCGTATTTTTTTAAAGAAATTAGTCCCTGCTCGGACATGTGCTACAAGCTGTATGAATAAACTAACAAAATAAGTGATATCCCAGAAAAAACACTCCGTGTAAAAATACCAGCCAAGTCTCTTTAACTATAAAAAAAAATAGAAGAAATCTAAAAATTCAGCACTGAAAAGGAGTGATATCAAAAAAGGAGCCAAGTCAACGAATTTTCCAAATTTTAATCGTACCATTGAAATAAAAATATCAACCCCCGAGAAATACTTAAAAAAAGGACTTGGCGCATCGTTTTTTTAAAGACATTTTTCTATTCTTAAGCTTATGCCACTCACATACTACGTAGTTCAGAAATGCCTAGAAAAATTGGGACAAAACTTTCAAATTAAATATTGAACATTCTGTAAAATATTTTAAATTTAAATATAAGTACGCAAAGAAACATAGCATTGTCTTACAAGCAATAAATAACAGTTGTGTTTGTGATTGGTAGGTACCTATAGTTTTGTGGGTACATCAACATACCTACTACAGCATTATACTTTGAACCTTCTCGCCGTGTAATTAATTGCAATTAATTAACATTTTATACCAAAAAAATTCATAAATTACATAACGTATTACTTTAGATAAAAATCTAGTCAGTAATTATTTGAGCAGCATGGCTCAGTGCACTAGTCACTTATACAAATCTCATTGACGGCCTTCTTGTAATGAGCGCTTTCGCTATTTCCCTCAGTCACGATATTGAGAAGTATGATTGATTAATATGACCCTAGAAATAGTGGCAATAACGAATAGACTAGGCCGCTTCCGTTTATTCGTTATTCGTTTATCCGTTTATTTCCTCTGAATATTGACAAAATACCAAAACTGCCAGTAGGTAAGAGTACTAGTTATATTAAAACGTAGTATGATTCGTCGATAATGAATGTGATATACTCAGGAAAATATACTTGTAGAGTTCTTCCTATACTTTTAGGATAGAAAAGTGTCTTTAAAAAAACGATGCGCCAAGTCCTTTTTTTAAGTATTTCTCGGGGGTTGATATTTTTATTTCAATGGTACGATTAAAATTTGGAAAATTCGTTGACTTGGCTCCTTTTTTGATATCACTCCTTTTCAGTGCTGAATTTTTAGATTTCTTCTATTTTTTTTTATAGTTAAAGAGACTTGGCTGGTATTTTTACACGGAGTGTTTTTTCTGGGATACAGGTTTTAGCTGACGAATCATGTGGCTAAAACAGAACCTCTCTTGCGCTGTAAGAGCCCCGAATATTGGACCTGAAACACAGGTCTGGGATCGAGGGCCAAAACAGCTCTTTTCAAGATAACGAGGACCTGTTTTTGATTCACCGCGTTTTGGCCCCGTTTTAGAGGGCCAAAACAGGTCTTTGTTTTTTCTGTGTAAGCAAGCTAAGAGCTACAAGGTTGTAAACGACCTGGAACAAGGGAGAGACTACAATTCGAGCAAAATGATTTTACGATCTATTATGAGATGAGAACAATGCCAGCATCTGCAGGTGGCATATAGACCATAGTTACATTATTAAAATTGCAGCATCATTCCAGCTCATAATCGTTATATTTTAACAGGCAAGAGGAAGAATATATAAAATAATTTGAGATATTGCTGTAACGGAAATAATTTTTTAAAAGGTGGTGTTCCAGTTACAAAACCCATTAGGATGTATCTAAAGGTACAGTTAGTTCGGAGCGGGTGGGGGGAGGGGTTAAAACATATTGTATCCACCCCCCAATTCTTACGTTAAATAACAATTCACAACGCACTCCCCCACTTTACAATTGAGGGGTCGCGTAAAAAAACTTCCAACTAACCGGTTTGGCTAAATGATATATATATATCATATATATCTTGTAACGCGTTGATGAGCGAGCACAGAACATGCAACATCCCCAGTGTGCGATCCCCAGTAAACGACACGTCACAAGACGATTTTCTCTGCAACTTTCCAATCTCCATATAAATACTCTAGATGAATATCAGATCAATTGTGTCGTGACTTTCCTACATACTTTTTCCAGCTTTTGACAACCCATACTAAACTCGTAAAATGACAATTAATACTTTGACTGATTGGGCTTAACATGTGTAAAATGTTTGATAATGTTGGTCTTGATCACCATGCAAAATTTGAACTTAATCGGAACATTTTGATTGTCGACCAATCAGAAGATATTATTTATACTAAAACCAATTGGAGGATTCGGCTTTCGTACTGCATCCGATTTGATATGCGCTAGTTTTACTGTAAATTGTGGACCGCTTGGCTGCTCTACAGGCCTTGGAGCAGAAGGCAGGGATGCAAATGTAGTAAATATTTCAAGATTATGGAATAAAATTGCCCTAAAATGACAAAAACTTTTGAAAATAACTTCAGATTAGATTGAAAATTGGCAAAAATACCTTAAATGTTGGCACCAATGACCATGCGAAGTTTTAAGTTGGTCGATCAATCGGTTCTAGTTTTAAATTACAAAAATCACCGGAAAAATGGTTTAAAATTTGAACCAATAGAAGGATTTGGCTGAAATTTATTATGATTGGGTACAATGTTGGTTGCAATGACTTTGCTAATTTTCAAATTGATTGGAACAACCAATCGAAAGATATTTTTTTTAAAATTTGAACCAATCAAGGGATTTAAAAAAAATTAAGGACTGCAAATCTCATATTTGGTCTGGACATGTGTGCAAAATTTCAGCTCGATCGGATAAATGGTGCGACCTGTATATGAGCAGACAACAGACAAAAAAAAACAGAGGTCCGTGCCAAAAGAGTCAAAAGGAGACGCTCGCTTCGCTCGCTCAATTAGATGACAACCCTCAATTGTGGAGTGGGGGAGTACGTTGTGAATTGTTATTTAAAGAAATAATTGGGTGTGGGCATAACTGAAAGTATTAGTGCAATAACTTAAATCATAAATTCATTTATGATTTTAATGCAACTGACAGAATTATGTGTAGATACCCCGCATAAAGGTCATAATTGTGAAGTTAAAATATTATTTTATTTATGTTTAATAAAATAAATAATAACATATTGAACATAATTTTAGACAAGTTAAATCTGAAAAGTCTAAATTTTGAGCGAATGCTTTGATATTCAATTTGACCTTGCAAACGACGAAGGCTATGTTTTACTCACCCCTTGTAGGTGCATTGTTCGCTGTGAATGGAAGTCCCCTGGCGTTTGTTCGACCATGAATATCAGCTGTAGTTGCCGGGTTCAAAACTACTCTGTCGATATCTGAAAACAATCTTTTCAGGTAAAATAGTCGACAGGCGCGTCGACAGCTATAGGTCATGCGCACATTAAGATTCTGTTAACTTTGTTGAATAATAGGGAGGACATGGGGAGGGGTCGA
Source organism: Leuctra nigra (assembly GCA_934045905.1). NCBI lineage: Eukaryota > Metazoa > Arthropoda > Insecta > Plecoptera > Leuctridae > Leuctra > Leuctra nigra. The sequence continues at coordinate 17,998,189 of OW203772.1, forward strand.
CCAAAAGGGGCACGGCCCGGAGGAGTCCAACACTGGTGGGAAGGTCAGGCCGGAATGGGGACTGACCTGGGGAGGGTGGTTTCGGGCCGATGGGACCCGATTTCAGGGGGATTACCATCTCGAGGGGGGCGGCCGGCCTGAGGGACCCGCGAATTCGGGGAGGGCATGGGACCTGGTCGACCCTGAACTGCTCTTAGTTGGGACCAGACCGTAATGTGGGTCGGCCCCTTAAGCCCCACCACCGCGTCAAGGTAGCAGTCAATCGGGGGGGAAAGTTATGTAAACATACACTTGGCTAAAGTAAAATCTTTCAAGGATTGGCTGATAACGATTCAAATTTTGATTGCATCATCCGGTGAAGGGTATAGAAGAAAGGTACCTTCCAAAGGTTGAAGCCATCAAAAGGCAGATGAAACTTTCAATGATTCTTGAATTGAACTCAAAAACCAGTTTTCAAATCACATTTTGTATGAAGACACTAGTAATTTTGTGGGAGAATTATTCTTATCAGCAAAATGGCAGTTGATATAGCTTGATAAGATGCATACAGAGTGACTGATATGCAATGCCAAATCTAAAATTGGACATCGGGCCTACTACCGCTAAGGTAGTACAAATACTTATTTTACTTTGGTCAAGTAGAAAGGTTGACAACAAATTTCCAATCATAACTTCAAATTAGTCGTTTTTAAGAATTGATAAAAAAAATCAGTATTCGTTTCAAGTTGTGTACATATAGCATAAATCATTTTATTTCCAAAGATTTCCAACGATTTCAAAAGATTTTCAAAGATTTATATAGACATCCTAAGATTTCTAAAATTTCCAAAGATTTCCAAAGATTTCCAAAAAAGGAGTGATTTCCCAAAAGGCTCTTGGCGTAAAAATAGCAACCAAGTCTCTTCAACTTAAAAAAAACTAAAAATTCAGCACTGAAAAGTATATTAGTTATATCAGTATGGGTCAAGTAGACACTTTATTTTAAAAATCAAAACATACTTGGTGTATTATTTTTAGTGCGTAGGTACTTAGTGCGTAGTTGATTTCTTGCCCCATTTATTATATTATATCGATGCGCCAGGTATGTTTCGATAATAATAAAAACCGGTTGACTTGGCCCATTTTATGATACGACAAGTTCAGCGGATCAATTCTCTCACCATTACCCACTCTAAGTAGTAAGTACTGAAGCTTTTTTTAAAATTATTTTTAGTTCAAGATTTGGTAGACCTGTGGGTGAAAGAGTTTGTTTGCTGCAAAATGCAATTATGTGTTAAAATGGCTATTTTATAGATTTTCGGATAATGGCTTTATCTGCTACCTAGTCGTGTTTTCTTCAATCTCTGTAAATACAAATACCAAAAAAAATATAAAAAAAAATATATAAAAAAAATTTGTTTTACTTTAAACAAAATTTATCTGCTTTGTAGGTTTTTGAATAGTAAAATTTTTAAATATACAACTTTTTTATTTATTATCAGAATTTAATATTTTTTTTAATGATTTATTCCTAATTTTTTCCTCTTTCCAAAGAGCTAAAACGCTGGAAATCACTATCCTTCACCCACAGGTCCCTTTTCACAGATCGCATCACATTTATTTTTTTTTACTCTGTGGCTCAGGGTGACAAAGTATCTTCTCATGTTTAGTGGGCGAGGGTCATCACTGGCAGCTAGAGTTATGAATCTCACCTTGATCTCGGCAGCTGGATACATTGAAGATCGTCACGGTGTTCTCTGCAGAAATGACGAGTTGCCATGACAACGCCGGGTCCAGATCAAAAACACTCGCAAACTTCCACGTCTCAGCCTGCACAAGGTAAAAGTGAAACCTTTTAAAGTTTGTTCACGATAAGAATTTCACTGACGTTTTAGTCGATCACGTCGTTCATTGGTCAGTCACTTGAACACTGCCCTGTCAATGGCAAGACTTTCTTCTTTGTATTATTGAAATTGTATAAATTATGTCAAATACACAATTTTTAACAGTAGTAAATATTCAATAAAATTGATTTATTTTTATCTACAGCCGTATTATACACATTTTTTGATTATTATATTGATATTTACATGTTTAGGTATACGTTCACTTGACTACTGTAGTACACGCCGCCATTACGGCTTGCAATTCTAATCGTGAATGAACTTTACCTTCAAACACATTATCACTGAGTTAGATACAATTCATTATAAACATATCACATTTCTCAATTTTCTAAATACAATTAAAAGTACAAGGCAAAAAATAATTTTTCTGTCAAAACTTGAATTCATAGGTTGCATGTGATGTCATCTCATTGTTGCCGTTGCCATCTTAATGGCACGCAGAATAGCTGTGATTCTCTGCTTTTTTGACGGGAAATTGTATAGGCTCCGGAGATTACTTTAGTATGAAGAGAAATCACTCACATTACAAAAATACATCGATTTACCTCAATAAAGTTATAAATCTGACACGTCAACGTGCCAACGTAATGGGTGGACAATTCAATAATTTAGTATTGCTGATATAAAACAAATGAAGTTCGTGCAAGCTATGAATTAAAAACTGATTTCGCTAATGCAAGTGGTTTTTCCTGTTTTTCTGCCAACTTATCTAAGTAGAGTTGACCTGGTTTTTAACACCCTCGATTGAGGGCAATAAAATAATCAGGACTTTCCTCAGAATCTTTCGGAGGAAATCAAAAGAGCAATAATTTCTTAATTTAATCATTTACAGTAGAGTTTAACTACATTCAACTTAAATCCTTGTCAAAGTATATTGTTATACACACTTTTTCGACCTTACAGAGCTAAGGAGCTTTCTTCGAAATTTTGCTCCTCAGTGACATATTTAATTGAAAACCAAATCAAGATGTTTTGCACAGTAGTTGAACAAGGAAGTGTTTGCATATTATTTGATTCACATTTCCTGCTCTCTACCTTGTCAGAACTTGTCGAGCGCAGAGTCCCCAGTAGTTGTGTGTTGTTCGCTTGCACCGCTGACAGAGAGATGGAGCCATCACTGTCTGGCTTGATGTACGCCTCCATCTGCAGACACACCAGATGACGTGTCCTCAAGTCCTCAGGACGTGTCCATTTTGAGGGAGCGGGGAATTGATGGATCATCCTGCCAGACGGCTTCTGAGAAAGGGCCATCGATAGGAACGACTCTGTAACACAAGTACATTTGCATATCATCATTAAGATAACGCCATCAATCGAGATCTAAGTCTCAGGATTTAAAAAAAAATTGTCTAAAAAGTTGTCACAATATCTAAAAAATTACAAATTACAAATATCGTCATGCTTTCCCCATGCACATGTCTTATGGCCCTTATGGCAGTGGGACAATCTATTTTGTGTACCGTTAGATTTGAACAAAAAAAAATCTGGTAGACTTATGGACAATACTATCAGGAAAAAAAATAAAAACAATGCTATAACGTAAGCAGCCAAATTTGAAAACATTTCCTATACATCTCTTATGTTCTGTTATAAACTAGGAAAACGCTCAGTGTAACGCGTTGATGAGCGAGCACGGGAGTAGGGTGAAATTAGCGGTTCTGGACCAACCCCCTAGAGGATGAGGTAGTCTTAGAGTGCGAGCCTATTTGACCTTGAAGGGGTAGTTTTTTGACCTTGACCTTTGACCTTTGACCTTGACCCCATCTCCCCTACCCCCCCTTCACCCTTCCCCTCTCCCCCCTTGCCTTAGAGAGTGACCCCCCACCCCCAAAATTTTTGACTTTGATTTTTTCATGAAAGAGTGTGGGTTATTTTTTTTTTGTATATGACGTCATTTTTTTGAGTATGAGAGATCATTGACCTTTCTCATAAAAGATTAAGGGGTAGTTTTTGAGTATGACGTCATCTGAGGATGAGGAGGATGAGGATGAGGAGGATGAGGAGGATGAGTGAGGAGGTCATTAACCTATATCATTTAAGAGTGCTGAACATTTTTGTGGTAGTCAAGTGGTCAATAAAGTGTGAGGGGTAGTTTTTGAGTATGACGTCATCTGAGGATGAGGAGGATGAGGATGTGGAGGATGAGGAGGATGAGTGAGGAGGTCATTAACCTATATCATTTAAGAGTGCTGAGTATTTTTGTGGTAGTCAAGTGGTCAATAAAGTGTGAGGGGTAGTTTTTGAGTATGACGTCATCTGAGGATGAGGAGGATGAGGATGAGGAGGATGAGGAGGATGAGTGAGGAGGTCATTAACCTATATCATTTAAGAGTGCTGAGTATTTTTGTGGTAGTTAAGTGGTCAATAAAGTGTGAGGGGTAGTTTTTGAGTATGACGTCATCTGAGGATGAGGAGAATGAGGAGGATGAGGTTGACTCCCATGTTTCTGCTCCTACCTTCTAGTATATGCATATTTTTTATATTAATTTAACATATTTAATATCTTCTTGAATTTGAAATACCATTTTTTCAATAATTTTTTAATAATATAATAAATACATTATTATTTTTTATTTTTTTTATTAAATTAATAATTTAAATTGAGCAGTTAATATCAAGTAAAGGAATGAGTTGGATTTTGGATTTTGATACTAGGTCAATCATAATTACTCTGTGTAATGGATCAAATAAGAAGACTTATGATGAAAAAAAAAAATAAGTTTACAAAATTAAACTATTTCTATATTAAATTATTTTACAAAATTAAAGTGAATGCAAAACACAATAATTTGATATTGTCATAAGTTTTCTCAAGAGATCACGGCCAATGTTTTTATATTATTGCAAGTATACTATTTATTATTATTCCCACAAATAATCTACATTTCACAAATTTCTATTTTATAATAAGTATTTCCACAAATAATCTACATTTTCATCGTTTTTCTATCTTACATTATAATTATTATTCCCATAAATATTCTACATTTCACCGATTTCTATTTTAATTAAGTATTCACACAAATAACTAATCTATAATGTCAAATCACTTTTCACTGTTTTCTAATTTGTAATAAGTATTTCTTTAGATTGTCTTGTCCATTATATTGTATTTCATAGACACACGAATTGAATTCCCTGATATCTTCATCGCTGATGATAGTGTTGAATCTTTGTGGCAAGAAAATCTTGAATTTATAACTGGGATCCTCTTCGTCATATTTGGCACACCACTCTTTTTTGTATGATACGGTTAAAAGGATGGTCTGACCAAATTTTGTTTTGACACGTTTAGCCTCCTCAATCGTATTCCACACCAAGAGAGTCAAACCCTTGATATTCTTGACGGGGATTTCATTGGATGCATCCACACGATTGAATTTATCAACGAGGGCCTAAAATTAACGAAAAGCGAATTGTTAGAAAATAATTGAATATCATAAACTACTTGTCTTGAGAATTTAGAAAAGCGACATTAATATTATTAAATAGTTTATCCTACTCACCATTATAGAAGATGTGTGTTGTACTGTAGTGATATAGCAGAGTTAGTGAAGAGCACAGTTTGAACGATCTGAACTGTTTGAGATCCACTGATGAACTGATGATGATTCCCAGACTTGCATTTCAATCATGCTAACGTTGCATTTTATTTTGCTGTGTCATACTTTGTCATTACAGATCATTCTAGAACATTCTAGAATATTCGACCTTGATAATGTCAACTCATCAATTTCACATGATGGTGCAGGTGCAAAAATGCTGACGTGGTGTAATATTTCACTGCGTTGTACAAGATCATTCAAGGTCATACGGTGTCATATTTCCTTAAGTCGTAGTAGAAGATGCGAGGCTATATGGTGTCATATTTCCTTGCGTCGTAGTAGAAGATGCTAGGCTATATGGTGTCATATTTCACTGTTTCAAAGTCACAGGCTATATGGTATTATATTTCTTTCAATCGTAGTAATAAGTGTAACATTATTTTAAATATATTTGTTACCATAATACATTTTATATAGTTTTGTTTCATCTTTGATTTTATGTCGAGAACATTTCCAGACTTAATTCTTTCATCATAAAATCTTTTCCTAATTCTAAAATCACTCTTTGTAAAATACAATCATTCTGTTGGTTCACTTTAATGGATACATTCGCAAACTCAATTAGTCCATCGATATTATAGTCTAATTCTTCATTCATTTGTGTCTTGAAATATTCATTACATATTGATTTTATAACATTAGAATAAGTACTCTGTAAATCGCGACTTTTCTCTTCAATATAGATGAGAGTGAATGTAATAGCATCTGATTGTTTTATAATCTCTCGACATGTCACTTCACTTAAAAGAATACCAAAATTGATGTTGGTTTTGCTTTTCAAACCAATGTATTTTCCATGTACATGTTCCTCCACAAACATGACATGATTTTCAAGTTCTTTTTTAGCAGTGTCTCGTATATCAATAATAAATACATAGGTTATCCACATCTTCAGTTCTTCCACAAAATGCATCCATTCTGAATAGGAACACACCACTCCAAGATTGTTGTTGGTAGAGACTATTTTTACAAATGTTGCAAATGATTCGTTGGCATTCACACCAACGATAATAAGCTTAGACCGATATGGATTCACAAAAAACAATGACTGAAGAATACCAAAAACCGACTTCTCATCATTCACCGGTGTAATATTCATGTTTTTAAAATATACACAAACACAATGATTTCAACCGACTTCTATAACATCCAAGATGTGACTGATCTCTTTGGAGAAAAAACAAATGGCATATTGAATCTTTTTTGAGTAAACCTGTTGAAACATGTTACACTAAAGACAACGATGAAGTTTTGCACGTGCACAGCAGCACTGTCCACTGTTTTTAATGCCATGACTCATACAATGACCAAATAGTTTGAAATAATTTGATCTCACAAGTTGATCATTTTTCTCCGAGGGCTTTGGTTGGAAATTTTTGAGAAAAGATTTTAATGACAACCCACGAGCTCTATAAGCTAAGAAAAGGGCACAGTACTCTCCACATACAACAGATGTTAGACTTTGAAGAGGAACGTGGTTGTAGGTCCAACTCCTACAATGCTGATTTAGAAATTGACGGTGTTTTTTTATTACCGGGGGAAATCCAAAACTACAAAAGAATTCACCATTTCCATGTGCATCAATGTGAAAGGCAGTCCAATGGCTACCTCCAAGTCGTTGCACATCGGTATTAGCAATCAATTGAATCGGTTGACCTACATGTCTCGGTATGGTATCAGCAGCAAAAACACCAATAAAAATATCTTTAGTATATTTATCTTGAGAGAGAGCATTTTTTAATACATTAGCATACATTTTGGATTAATCTTTGGTAACAGTACTTTTCACGTTCATGGATAGACCTCGAATGAACATACAATTTGGACTCCAGAGCTTATGTTCATAAAATGGAATATCGTTAGGCATCCATTTATTGATCACTATACCACATGAAGGACAGGCAGCTTTATCCCCGTGAAACGTGTAGTACAATCCAGCCTCTGCCAAATCATGCGGTGTAACATTCTTATTTGGAAATTTCTCAAACGATTTCAATCTTGGTTCAAGTTGTAGCATATCAGTGATGTCACTGTTTGTGATACACCATTCTGATAATTTCATTGCATTTTTCAAGGAGCAGAGACTATTTGCAAAACCTTTATACACACCATGAACGTAACATTTTGTTGATTCATAGGAGAACGGAGGTAATTGATCATCTCGATAACCTAAATCATTCAAATCAATGATATTTCTAAAAAATATCTCCTTCAAATAATCCACATTTGATCTTGTTATCGTGAATTTTAGTTTATAACTCGAACAATGTTTCAATAGCATGTTTTTTAACGCATCATTTCTAGATCTATAGCTATCATAAGTGAATCCAGTAAATGTATTTTTATCGTTCTCATCAAAGAATAGAATTGAAGGGCTTCTTTCGCCATAAGATTTATCTTCTAAAATCCACTGTTTTGATTTTTGAGTGATGTTGTCAACCACTGCGATTTCCTTTATCACACATGTAGCACCATCACTTACAATCACCTCAAAATCAAATACACAGCTCATGATGAAGGATGGAATTCAACTGAATAAAACACACAAAATCATTGAAATATATAAACTTTATTTTATGTTTTTTTAAATACATTCATCATCAAACAACATCAATTACTGTAATCAACAATCACATTTCGATTACGATCTATCTCTAGAATATTTTCAAACTCGGCATACAAAATCACGTCGATAGCTTCACTTAATGCTCTCTTGAAACGTACATCGATGCGTAAACTTCCATTGCGTTGTAAGCAAAAATGATCCTCATTGCAGGACAGATCCGGACTAAGATCAAAAGCCAAGAAGAAATAACCATTTGCATATTCATCACGTAAAATATCAATTCCTCTGTCTTGAAAGTGAATGCCACTTCCAGAAAACAGAGTATGATAACAGGCAATATATTGATTGGAATCAAAATCCGGTTGAAGTGGTTTTGCTGGAATATGTTGACCATCCAAGTACATGGAGAAAAAGTTTAAACCGAAATGTTGAAAGTTGTAAGGGTTCTTTGAATAATCCCCGTTGATGGCTGCATTGGAAGTAAGTCCAACGATGATTCGCTTCGGTTGTTGTCCAATGAATAAATTATCAAGTGTCTTGCTTTGGACACCAGCCGGGATAGTGACCAACTTGACATCAACTCTGGTAATAGGATATTTTGCATTGGCTTTCTCCAAAGCCTTGTTGTGTGCAATCATCACGGAAGGATTCACGCGAATTTTTCGGATGAATAGAGTAGCATCCAAAATGATTGTCTTGAATGTTTCATTTGAACCGGCCATAAGATGAAACGCATCTTTACTCTTGATAAATTTCATGCGTATTTCCACACCGTTCAACATCAGACGTTCTTGATGAAACAAATCTCCGTGAATATTTCCAATCATATCCACAATCTTGCTTCCCGTTGTAAACTTTTTTCGTTCTTGAAGTCCCGTGTTCTTCCCAAGATCTTCCATGAAACCAGCCGTATCCTTGTACCAAATTTGACATGTTCTGTGAGACCTTTTAGCAGAGGGGCCATAGTTCAAACAGCACTCTAAATATGCTCGATAGGGGTAATTAAAAGACGAAGGAAGTTGTTTTCCACCAACAGACATTTCAAACTGACTAATCAGAGAATGCATGAAATTATTGACTGGAGCCACAACTGCTTCAGCTGTTTGAACAGTATTTTCTTTTGTTTTGACCAGTGTTGCAAGTGGTGTGCCATCTGCATTCACAATTTTTGCTTGTATTGCAAGAAGCGATTGTGACAAATCAATGTATTCTTCACCTCTACCAGAAATAATAAATTCAAAAGGAGCAGCGTCTGTCAACGAAGCAATAGGTTTGTATGGAATCCAATCACCTCTGTCGAGACAAATTTGAGTGGAGGGCACTTCAAAAAGATTCATCTCGGACTTCATCGACTCCTCAGAGAGTGCGTGTAAAAGAGACATGATTATGAAAATATATCTTTGAAGCACCCAGTAGTTTTCTTCTTCTTGACTGCCGCCTTCTTTTTCTTATCCTTCTTCTTTTTCTTTACCTTGAAGCTTAACGTTCTTTTCGGAGAGACCTTGACTCTCTTACGTTTGATGGGACACTGAAGAATACGAAGTTTCTTCACTCCTTTTAAACCATTACCTGTCATATTGCTTAATTTTTCTTCCACTTTTCTCTTCAAGTTCACCCCGGCCTCACCGATTCTATGATTGAAAGATTCTTTCACAGGTTTGTTATCAGCTAAATCACCTAGAAAATTTGCTCCAGTTCTAACTGCCTCATGACCAAAAGCACGTGCGCCACTTCTTAAAAGAGGCATCGCTGCTCTAAATAAGCCTCTGAAGAAACTTCCAAATCCATGACCTCGTTGATAACTAGCACCACGATAGACATTCAACCTTCCTCCTGCTTGATCTAAATAATATTTTGTGTATACATCAACATCCATCATGATCTCTTGCGGAAATGTAACACAACAGTTGAAGTCCCAGCTTGAAATGGCAGTGATTCGCCAGTGTCACCTCTTAAATCAATTTCTATGCTTCTAATATCATGAATCATTATTGGTACGTAGAGTAAATTTACAAATCTTTGGATCACTTGCTCACCAAACCGATGTGTTTTATACTGTGTATTGACAATACGTAGAAGAGGAGCCACTGTGTCGCCTACAATTTGAGGCTCAATGATACTGCAGTATACAAAAATAGATTTCGGAGTTCCTACATCCATGTCCATTGCTCTACTATTAATAGAACATACATCTTTCATAGAGTTCTGTTCATACCCCAATTGAGCAGCAAGTTTAGGTGAAAACTCAATTTCAGGTTCTTCATCTTGATTATTATTATTAATGATGGAAACGCAACGTGCCACATTATTGTCACTGAACGGAGTAAAACTAACATTCAAGTGTTTGATTGCATCATTAACAGCTTTCAATAGCTTATCACTATTCTCATAATACCCAGGTTTTATGTCAACCCTTTCATATAATCTAATTTTTTTCTTTTCTATAATCGTTTTCAGAGTAACAGTGATATGGTTTTGACCCTGTGTTACATTGAAAAGCGTTTGAGGATAATGAAGTTCAACCAATGCCACCTCCCAAGGTCCGCCGGATAACTTAACCGGTTCATGCAACTGTGTAATGAAATTTGAAGTAGTATTGTTCTGATATATGTTCATTGAACTGTTGCTGGGTAGCGTCATGTATAATGATCGACTCATATTTCTTGAATGTCTGAAGCCAATATCCAAGAGTTGAATTTAGCAGGAAGACCCTTCCACTGGACCAACACTTTCTTACTAACACCTTTTCCCTTTGTGCTAACGATTTTATCTATTTTATAAACGGAATCGTCACTTTTCGTCACTTTTTGCAGTTCTTTTTCATAGAACGTTCCAACAATTTCTTCACCAGCTAAATCTTCAATTCGATACACGACTGGATGTCGTTTAATAACATTGATGATTTTAAAAATTTCAAACGAGTAATTTTGTTCAAAGCCTTTATCGAAGATTATTTTTTCTCTACTTATGCGCACATAATCACCTACCTTTAAATTAGGTTGTTTAGATTGTTTCCGATTTTTATCGTAATCTTTGTAAAGATGACGCCAAACTTCAAGTGCATTTAAATCACATACCGAAGAAGGCATCATACCAATTGATCGGTGCACACGATGGTTATAAGCATACATGAGTTTTGTAAGTACGTTCACATAACGATATGTGTTTTTCATTGTAAAATAACGCCACATAATTTCCTTCAAAGTGCGGTTGAATCTTTCCGCAATACAAGCTTTTGTATCCGGGTTGTTGGTATGATAGAAATGAACGTTGTTCTCTACCAGAAAACTCTGAAACTCTTTGTTTAAAAACTCACGTCCTTTATCTGTTTGAAGGTGAACTGGTTTACGCTTACTCTGCTTGAAAATCTTTGCAAAAGCCTGAGAAACCTCTCTACCTGTCTTTTGTTTAAGTGGTATAGACCAGGCAAATTTACTGAAAACATCAATCACGCACAGCAAATAGTTAAACCCATTGTTAAATTTACTAAGCGATCGCAAATCATTTAAATCTGCCTGCCAAAGTTCATCAATACTGTTGACTATGTATCGATTTCGTTTAAATCTTTTTCTTACCGGTTTATGTAAACTATAGGCGTCTTGGGATTGAAGCCATTGAAGAACATTTTTTTTAGGAATTTCTTTATTAGTTGCTTCATACAGTGCATTTAATGTGGAAAATCCAGCTGGGTGTCCAGGATCATTATACACATGAGATAATCTCTTAGCTATTTTAGAATCCATCATTACTTATTTAAACTTAAATTCTTCCCAATCTCCCAACGAACTTGTTTTTCTTGCTCGTTTCAATAGTTTATCTGCATTTAATGTCACAGGTGCGTTCAGTTCACTGTATCGTTGACGAATGTCCTCCTTTCTTCGAATGTTGCTTATAAGTTCTAGAGGCATGTTGATGTCGACGAGAACTTTTGCAAAATTGTTCCAGCCAATCGGTTCTCTTTCTCCTCGACGATTGCGAACAAGATCAGAAATGAAATCAGTGATTGATGTACCAAATATCTTGACACCATCAATACTGACAAGTCCCGAATCATCCCAAGATATTGCATCCGATGATGTTAGTTTGTCGTAAATAGCGCTAGCTTTCTTCCTAAGCGTACCGGGGAGAACTTGTAAAACTTGTGCTCTCGTCACCTCTTCAAACACGGTATCATCTTCATTCTCCTCGTCCTTCTTTTCAGGAGAAATCTCAGTTTTTTCAGATTGTATCTTCATAGATACAGGCTGACGAGCCTCATTCGCAAAATGTAAATACCTTTGCAGAAGTTCGTAATATTTGCGCCATTTCTCATCATCAGATATTTTACTAGCGTGAAGTATAAGATGTTTATCTCTTTCAAGCGATGATAATGTATCATTGATGGGATGAATTTGAGGTTGTTGAAATCGCTGCACACTTTCTGGATCGATAAGAATCATCTTCTTTGTATTTTCCATCTTGTGTATGTGTGTTATGAAGAGTTAAAAATACTTCCCAACAATCCACTTAGTAGCGGTGCTATCAAAAGAGGAAGAAATGCTCCTCCAGACTGAATCAAAATCTTCTTCTTTGTTTTCCACGTCTCTCCTTTTCGGGTAATTTTCCTTAAGAACTTCTTATGACGATGGAGTTTATTCTTCTGTGCCGGTTTCAGAGGAACACGCCCTTTTAAAGTGTTTAACGTACATGTACATATAGACTGAATCAATCCCTTGTCTGCAGATTTTAATATGCTTCTACGCAAAGCAGGAGATGCCTTGCATAGAGCCTTGAGTAACTGAGCATACTTCTTCATCGAGTCAGTCATTGTGATAAAATGATGATTTTGATTCCATACAGAGTTATTTAACTGATTTAGGTGTGTATACAACATGATATTGATCATCAGGAAAAATAAGAGTTCGTAATCTCATATTCTCTGGACAAGTCTGTGTAAAATCAAATAAAATGTAACCGTGCGGTTTTGACGTTGCATCTTCGTAAGATTCCTGCACATATTTTATGTTCCTCGGATTCACCTGTCTCGCCAGATGTACAATTTGAGATTTGTCGCGAGGATTTTTGAATAATATAATGTAATGTGCATTGAGAGAGATGTCTCGACGTCCCTTGCCCTGGTTAAAGATGTTTTGAGAAATTAAAAATACACACACTTTTCGATGATGTGAAATTTTAGTGAATAAGTCAACTACTCTTTCATCTGCTTCACGTATAAGATCATCGATGATTAGAATTTGAGCTCCTGAAGAATCGGTTAGCTCGGTAGGGTTTAGGATACCCTCGTGAAATTTTACTCGTGAATCTTGAATGGATTCATACAAACTCTGCCATTCAGAATAACACCAAGTTATACTTTCAATTGATAAGTCAACCATAAAATCCAAATGATTCAAAAAGCGACGAATAAAATAAGATTTCCCACAAGATGTTGGAC